>VYZU01065658.1:66598-133736 GCA_013401355.1 Ceyx cyanopectus | reverse complement strand
GAGGTATCCACCTCCCTCTCTCTAATATTACTTAATATATATATATTATGCAAAATGTACTCTGGTTTATGAAGATGTGTCATTAAACTAAGTCACATGCAAGCAAAAAACTGCTTTTGGGGACAGAAGCAATTTTTTTGTGGATTCCTACCCTGTGTCCCATCCGAAAATGTGCCTGGTGGGCAAGGAGTACAGGAAGATGAGGCGTTGTTGTAAAAGCCAGGATTGCAGGGTGGACAATCCTTCCTCTCTCCAGAAGGAGGTAGGGTCAATGCATTGGGGAGATCCTCTCTGCAGATCTTGGGTTCAATCCATTTGTACATGATCCGAGTCTGTAAGGAGAAGACACTGAGCTCCCATGAAATGTTACAAAGAATTATTGATCATCATTGAAACAGCTGGAAAAAAAACTGGAAGAAACCACAGTGCAAGCTCAGGCCCCTGCTTCTGGAAGCTGCAATTAAGCTGGTACTCTTGACTTTTGTCCATGTCTGTGATGTGTTGCACCCATGCCTGTGCCAGGCCATGAACTCTGGTTGACTCACATCCTGACTGATCCATGGACTGGATGTTCCCAGCTTGACACTGGTTGTGCCTCACCATTATGTACTTGTCTGAAAGCCTTGACTGAATGTGGCTGCTGACTCTGGGTCTGCTTTGTCCACTTTGCTCAGGTAGTGTGAGACTGCTCCTGCTGTCAGAGTAGCATCTGCCCCTTATGGATCAACCATCCCCTTGCTGCTTCTGAACACTTAAGAGATGTATTGTTTCTGTATTGCTCCAGAAACACTCCAGCAGCATGAGGGTGCACAGCATTTAAAATAAAAATACTCAAGAGCTGGCAAAGTACCTGTGTGATTGCCCAGAGACTGGACACTCTATAAACTAAAGCAATCCTAGTATGTCTGAGGAGAGAGAAAAGAAAGTGCTCACAGCCACACAGGTATGGTTTCTAAGACTGAAGCAATCAGCCTGGGATTTTTAAAGCAGTAAGTAGGTGAAAAGTCAATAGGAATCAAGTGCCCAAATCTCCTGAGGCCTCTTGTACAGATGGCATGGAGACAGCAGGAGGGAGAAGACAAGATAATGCCCAGTGAAAATCCTGCTGCTGCTGCTTTTAGTAAGCCCTGGATCAATAAGCCTTCAGGCTGGTGCTTTACAGCCACTGTTCACTTGAAGATGGGCTGCAAAGTAAGGCCCTCTCATTGAGCTGCATCACATGGAGAGATGGCTGGAGAGTATGGCAAACCTGGACCAGATTTCAGAGATGCAGAGCACTAAACAGTGAAAGCAGTCCCAAAAACCCAGCCAGTATCTGTGTGTCTATGACACACGTTGTTGTTGCAACAGGAGGACAAAGGGTGTCTGCAAAAAGACCCACTTTGTATTCTCATTATGTCCATCAGTGAAGGGAAAGGCCACTGAGGAGGCAGAAAGAGGGTAAGCAGTAGGAGGTTATTCAATGCCAGGGATCTTTGAATTGCACAGAGCAATGACTGGGTAATCAGCAGGAGGCTGCAATTAAAGCAGTACCTAGGGGTGTAGCAGTGAACACTGCTGCTAATTCCTCGAGTCATTACAGGCAGCTAATGGAGCAAGAATCAGTGAATCAAGACCAGGTTGTAGAGCCTGCCAGTTCTGAGGCTAAATTCACTGATGTTTCATTAGTAAAGCACAGAAAGTCTCATCTGCATTTTGGAACTGGCTGACTCCAAAATACTCAATCCTGACAGCAAATATTAAGCCAGCAACCTACAGGTGCTATGGAATTTGGCTACTTGCCATTCCATCTGGATTTAAAAGACAAGGGAAAGAGAAGAGACAAAACAGGCCTGACCACATGTCCGCATCTCTGTAGGTTATGTATTCTAGCAAATAAGAGTTTCTTCTCCAAATTCCACCAAAATCCCCACTTGACTACTGGGACAAAGGGTAGAAGAGCTTCAGAATCAGGCTGCTCCACCAGCAGGTCAATTCATGAAAGATCTAGAGAATCTAAGATCTCTGGTTGAAACAAGCTACTGAGGGTCCAGGAGTTTCAAGGCATCCCCTGAGACACACATAATATTAGCAGCTAATCTTTGCTGCTGCATATGAATACTCCCAGGCTATGTATATACTTCAACATATATATATTTCAACAGATCATGGGATCTTCTTTGATGCTAAAACTAAGGGACATGATATACATCATAACTATGCAGCCAAACACTAGATATGGTGATGTCCAATGCTCCTCTGCCACACGAGCACCTGAATCAGGCCTGGGCACTGCTGGGATACAACAAGTTGTCACAAGCCACAAGTATGCCAGGAAAGCTTGCTAACAACTAAACAGTAGGGTTTATTCTGGGATGGTACTGCCCTGTGCTCCAACCCTGTTTATTTATGAGCATGGAGTTAGCACCAGTGACCCAGTCAGACTAATCACAAGTGCAAGGAGCTTAGCATTTCACAATAGATCCCTTAAGCAGGCCCATGACAGGTGGATTCTTACAGATGGATAAGTTCTGGAGAGAAAGCAGCTAAAGGACAAGCCAAATGCCTCAAGGAGACTTAATGCAGGAAGGAAAACTGACAAAACAATTAATAAAGATATTTCTAGACACGGTACCTTGTTTTCAAATCAAGATATCACAGTAAATTAAATGAGCTTAAAATAGTATTATATCTTCTACTTACTTTTCCTTCCTTATCACAAGGGGTATGGATCTGGAAAAAGTCTTTGTTTGTGCATGGAGGACGGTCTATACATGCACCGGATCCCTCATCTAAAAAGAGAGGGTAAGAAATAGGAGTCAGACTGCAGTTCATTGATTCAGCATAACCAGGGAGTCATCCAAACACTCCACTCCTTCACATTCACTAAGTAATTTGTGTAGTTTGCCAAGCATGGGAATGTTCTCACTTGATAAGGAATAAAAATACTCATGAGAACTCTCCTTACAACACTGAGCTAGTTTTTTCTTTCCATGGGTATTTTTGCAAAATTTCCATTCCCACTGTGAGCACAGGCCCAGGTCCCCAAGCATTTACCATAACCTGTGACAGCAAGTGCTATGGTTGGTAAGTGATTCTTCAAAAACTTTCTTATAAAAGAACTACAAGAAAGAAAACTGAAGACATTTTGCCTATGAAGAATGAATTGCGCCCCTGTTACTTGATGATCACCAGTTAACCACAGCTGGGAACACAAAGAACTTTGGAGATTAGGGTTTGCAACTAGATCACCACATCTTCCAACTACACAGGAAGCAGGGATAGGCCAGGAGAGGATTTGGAAAGGAGATTCCACAAAACATGACAATTTTGAAGGCAGTGGTGAAGCTAATTCGTTGCCAACCAATAACACATAATACCACAAGAGGGCACAGCATGACTGCTACTAACTTTTATAACTTTTCCCTTTGAGGTCATAAAGATCACCATCCCTTTATATTACCATAGATTACCTTAGCCAAAGTTGACCGTGCCCCGTTATGCAGATATGTGCTCTGCAGTTTTGGGTTGTCCCACCTTCATCTCCCCTTTTAATATCAACTGGAAACTAACCTTCATTGTTGGACAAAACCATTCCCACATCTGCACACAGAAAGCTTACCACCTTATATACTCCAACTCTGATGGTTTTGCTTAACCCATTTGATTGATGTACCTGCATAATACATTTCTTCTTTACACTTGGTGCACTCTTTAGCTCCTTTCTCAGAATAAGTATTTCTTGGACACACCTGGCAGCCAGATGAACCTGGTTTGTCACTGAAGGTACCAGGCTTGCATGCGAAGCATTCAGATGTATATGCAACTCCTGTAAGACAAATTACAGGTAAATCACTGAAATATGGAGAGGTATGCACTGTAATTACTGCCTATCTGCTTAGAGGGGAAAGTAAACCAGCTCCATAACATAGCTTAAAAATCACAGACTTTCACCACTCACTTTATAGACACTTGGGCTTTGACTCATAATTTAGATATTTAATCTTTGCTCCTTGATGCAAGTCTGACCCATGTTAGAGCCTTACATTACAAGTTTGATTACACGTGTAACAGGACGAAAAGAGCAATCCTAGAATAATTACATTATTTAAATAGTAATTTAACTGTCAGTGTCATGATATATATATCCATTTATCACTGTTGAGAGGCTTATCAATAAGCATGACCGTTCTGTAGAACATTAAAAGCCTGTCTATTCCTTTTTCTCTTTATTTGCTAAGCCAGACTCTTCCAGTAGATGGCATCATTTACCAGCTAAATTAATTTTTCAGCCTTTCCCTGAGGTGAAGTTTTACTGTTCTGCTTGTACACTTCAGGTGAGGAGACAGGGGACAAGGGGGCTAAAAAAAGCCACTTCATTGCTGTAGGCACACCAGGTACCTGACGAATACTGTGACCAAAGAATGAGATAAGATGTAAAAGGCAAATATCACTTACCTTCAATTGTGATGTTTTTCACCAGAACTGGTTTTACTACTTTGGAGCCCATGAGAATCCCAGTTGTTCTCCAGTATAATATATTGCTGCCTGATTTCAGAGTTACCTGCAACAGCATGCATAACAGCTAGCAAATATCCCCTCAGCAAGAAATCGTTTTATTTCTTATTTCACTACTCAGGTTTCTTTTGTCCTAGCAGCAATCCTGGCTTTTCTTAAGCTAATTAGTAAGTCAAGAAGTAAGGGGAGACAGATGGGCAGATGCTGCAGAGATGTCTCCAAGGAGAGTCAAAGTTTGCTTCATAAAAAAGCTTCTCAATACCCCAGTTTTATGGAAAAACACCAAGAGCTGTTTCTGACCTTGTTGTAAGCAGAACTGGGAAAAATCTGTTCCTGCCTTTATCCAGCTACCTCTGGCACTCAACTTTTATCTCTAGCTCTGTGTTAAGATATAGTCAATCAGTTTGTTTTTAAAGCCTTGAGATACACTTTTATAAAGAAACCAAACATGACCCGGAGTTCAAAAATCCAGGCTCACAAATAAATTTTGGTTACAGGCTTTAAAAAATCAAGCTCTGACTGCATCTAACACTACAACATCTCATGATCAGTAAGCTGGGCACAAAATGTGAATGTCCCCAGCAACAGTCCCATCCCTCCTTCTCATTTTTGACACTAAACAGCAGATGAGATGCAGAAAACAACCTGTTTTCCGACTGCCTTGACCCACTTGTTTTCAGGATGTTGTTCGTCAAGCAGCTACACAAGCCCTGTGCAGGTTCAGAAAGTGTGGTTGAGAGGAGGCAGGAGGAAAATACAGTATATTCTACCTCCCACTCCCCAAACAACTACTATCCTGGGCGGGGGAGGAAGGGAGGGAGGTAGAGGAAGGCTGGGTTGCTGCAGGTAACAGCAGAACTGGGACCATACAGAACCAAACATCATGTTGAACATCCCAGATCATGAGCTCAGATGCACACATACAGCTCACATACACACACTGCTTCTGATGCTCTGCTGAGCAACAGGGAATAACCTTCTGCTCTCAAGAGAAAACAAATGTAGAAAATTTCAATTACAGTCATGTAGAGTGATTGTGGTGTGCAGATTTGCATAAATCTCTTTAACTTCATAATGCACTTGATTAAAAGTCCAGGGAAATCAATACAAAGTCTTGCAATTATATCACTTGCTGTGGGATCAGTCCCTTAGAGATGTTGGTGGCTTTGCCCTCAGCGCTAGGAAAGCTGTGCTTCTTCAAATACATTCACAGGATCTGGCCCTTGACTGCTGTCAAGTCAGAGAAAATCACTGACACTTATAAATGGGAAAAAAGCTTCATGAAGGAATTTTTTGTACACTTACAGAGTGAGAGCCCCATTCTCCATTGTCTGTCAGCTTCACCCACTTGTCTGCTGTAGACTCCATCTCTTTGCACTGGTCATTTTGTATCTGTCAATAAAAATACAAGATCAGTGACCACAATCAGGTTCATCTCCCTGCTGGCTGGGAATGACAAGATTCAACTTTGTTCCTCTTGGCTAGATATTTAGGACAGCAGCCACCTTAGCAGTGGCAAAAAAAACCAAACAAACAAAACAAAAACCCAAAACAAAAACCACCCCAACTTTCAAAACCTTTTAGCAGCTTAACATGCAGATGAAAAAAAGACCAGGAGAAGGAGATCTCAGCCTTGTTCTGAGCTATCTGGTCAGACTCAGATGCTAAGCATATTGTCTTGGCTGCTTCCTCCTTCTCAGCCCACCAAGACCCAATTATATAAAATCCTGAGGCTTCTAAGTCAGAAGGGAGGTAGGAATTAATGTGGCAAAGCTAGAAGATTAACTCCTTTCTCTTCAGCAAATATCTGTTATCTCTTTGGTTCCCTGTCACCTGACCTCACTAGGCACGAGAACAATTAATAAGGGAGAGGCAACAAGCCTGCCCTGGCACAAGTGTGAGGCTGATTGTCCCTTGCCCAGGTTCAGCACAGCTCAGCAGCCTTGGAGCAGGGTTTGGTTCATGGCCTCGTATCTGCCCACTTCTATATTCTCATAACTCTGTTCTCTGAAGAAATAGTATCAGGTCCCTTTGAGGCACAAGTTCAATTATTCAGCTTCTATTCCACTGCGGTAAAAGGCCAGTTCAACAGTTTCAGAAGACCTAGAGTCAAGCATCCTTCTCAACGTTGCTCCACATAAAGTCTGAAAGAAGTCACATAAGCCTACTTTCTCCAAAGAATCTGTGCACTTAATTCTCCCCTAGATCAACAGCACTGAGCAAAAGAGGTGAGAAGACATCTGCATAGAAGGCAGATCCCTAATTATCTTGTGCAATCTGAACTACAGCATTTTTGTGCCTTGGTTTTGAAAGAAGGAGAGATAAGAATATATAGTCTTTTCTCACAGGTGTAAAGGGCTTAAATGTGCAAAAAGAACCTGGGAAGGGCAGGCTGCAGAAGCACTGGGTATCTAACAAGAAGCATCTACACTTGCTTCCCATGTTCTCCTCACTGGTAGTGCAGCTGCCTGTGCCTAGGGAGACCAAAAACTTCACTATTTCCCAGCAACCTGCAAGCCACTGCCACTGAAATGCCACCATCCAGAGTTAAAGTGTCATTTTAGAATATATTTAAGCACAAAGAAATGCTGGAGATGAAAAAAAAAAAAAAAAACCAACCCAAAACCCAAGACTTTAAGAAGAGTGTTAAATATAGTTTCCTTGAAATACTCAGGCTGAATAAGAATTATTTACATGGACATTTCTATAAAGAACTGCACCACTCACTGGTCTTGAACAGGTGATGATAAATTTAAGGAGTGGGATATGGATAAAAGTAATAACCAAAAAGCCATTTTCAAAGCCAGTTCTCAAAGAAACAATACATTTGCTCCATTACAGGAGCACATCAGTCAGACAAGCAACAGAGCTAGGATTAATAACCCAGGTACATTCATCTGACAGAAGAAAGCATATATGCTGCTTTCTCCCCATGAAGAAGGCAGGATAGTTTAAGATAAAACTGAAATGGGTAAATTATATTGCCTGTACTATCTGTTATAAAAGCAATCTATTGCACTGACATAGCAGCAAGAAGGTATCTCCAACAGGTTATTTTTGTCTTCCTTTTCCCCTCTCTACTAAGGTAAGGATACTTTATGCTTTTCTCCAAACTTCAAGAAATATTTAACAACACCATCTAAGGCTTCTTACTCCTATGAGATACCATGAGCTGTTTTTCTCAGATGAAAAACACATCTCACCAGGTAGACACAGAGACAGTAACAGGAGACTGAAAATTTCCAGTCATATCCTGCACTCTGAGTTGCCTTTCCACTACATATTTTTCTGTCCCAAACAGCAGGTACAACATGACTGGGAAAGCAGTGCAGGTGTTGGTGGAAACTTCCAAAGTATCTCAATGTTGTGGGGCATTCACACCCTAGTGCAAAACCTTGTGCTAGGAACTCTCCATCTCCCTGGACCACAACCAGTCCATCCACATGGGCAGAGCAGGGTTGCCTTTTCTGGCCACAGCTGATCAGATTGTCCTCATAATTTGGGTGTAATAATGATCCCCAGCCCCTCCATTTCACAGTGCAGATGAGTCTCCAGAACCTAATTCTTACTGAAAGTAATCCGAATTTTCACTTCTAAATCTCTTTGGAGAAATGTTGTTTGTGGCTTCTTTTTTTTTTTTTAAGGAACTCCTTTTGTCTCTTCTCCTGTTTTTCTTTTCATCTTAATTGCTATGACCCAAATTGACCTAAAACTAAAGCTAAGGTTTCCACATACTAATGTCTACAGGTTCTGGTTTCCTACCTTGGAAGAAATATTTATAAACATAATTTCCCTTCAAAGGCATCTCAAATCAAACACCACCAAACTGAAGCATCTACAGTTGTCTCATGAGAGGCTGGACTAACAGAGACAGTCACGACCCCCTAAGGGAAAAATCCCAGCAAACAGCAGATACAATCAATTTAACCTAAGTTTTGAAGCAGAAATAAATGCCAAAATGCAGCATAAGTGACAGAAAGAGAAGATGCTTTTTTCTGCTGTTCAGCAATAACAAACGGGGGACATATGGGGAATGTAAAGGAAGGAAAAAATAGTTTTTAATGGTTTTATGAATTCTTACAATACATGGTTGGATTCACCATATAAAAGGTCTTACAAAAAACTCAAAGAAGATGTTGTTGTCAATATACTGGTATTCAAAGAAGACAGAACCAGATTTCTTCAGGTGCACTGCATAGATGAGAGAAACTGTGCAGTCATCCCTGTTCGACTCGATGTAATTCCCTCGAGGCGTCCACGAAGAGCTGATGAACATAAACAAAACAAGCCACAGCTGAGATCACAGACAATGAGGAGATTTTTCTTACACTACTATACAAAAAAAAACCATGTTACTTAATAAAGAGCCCAGAATCCCACAGTAGACAACTGCAGTGAATTTTCAATGTTACTACTGGATTCTCATGTATTTTTCATGTAAATATAATATTCCTCATTAAAACCATGCATGGGAAATCTACTACCCAGGGTACACAGGAAAGGTTTATTATTCGTTGGCTCAATGTACTTTCAATTACCCTCAGAAACATCCTTGTGCAACCACCATGGGTCTCTAAATAGGCTGTAAAAGTATCTTTTAGCCACATTTACTATACCCTAAGCCTGGAGCTTTCCAGCTACAAATATCAGCTCCAGTCTGGTCTTAGACTCACTAGCTGCTGCTGAGCCCAAGGAGACCATGATGACAACAAAGAGATGGCTACACATTTCACTTCCCAGCCACTGTTTGCCATAAAGCTGGTTACCCTCTGGACAGCTTAGATAGCTCATTAAGCTAGCTTTGTGCTGATGAGCCATCTCAGATTTACCCAGGGCTGCACAACCCAGGTGCAAATAGAACTTCTTACTTGTTGCAGCTGTCAGCTTTATTCTCAGTTGAGCCAACTGCCGTGTCCATGAAAGTGGCCACATTGGAGAATCCTGCTGGCAGCTCATCCCACTCATCAAACTTGATCCCACTGCCCAGCGAGTAGGTCCCCTCTGCACATTTGCTGCACACCTGGTTCTTCATCTCTAAGTACTCGCCAGAGGCACAGGAGAAAGCTGGGGAGACAATCATTACCAACACATGAATGGAGAAATTAATGCCAATTGATTTCCATTTTATTTATTTTTTTTGCCACTTAATTAATTAAGAGTGAACCATCACTAACGGGAACTGACCAGGAATGCCCTGGGCCCAGGAACAACAGAAGAACTACCCACATTGGCTGAAAAAGTGACATGTTCAGCAGTACCTGTTTTTACACTGATGTGGCAGCAATGAAACCAAATCTTGGATCATAGCTCCTGTTTTGCAGCTTGTCTCTGTTGGCTAAACAAGACTTAGAAACGAAATCTCTACCCACAGACTGTGTCCAAAAGCAATTTGCGAAAATGAAGGCTTGTAATACAGTTCTCCTCACCCTTGCTCACCCACTTGTTACACCTTGAACTCAATTAAAATCACCAGCCCCTGAGAAGCAGAGCAGACTCTCATCACCCACTCATACACTAGCTGAGTGCACAATGACACACTGATGGTAATACACTACAAACCTCAGCTGAGAGTTGTAGACCTAAATCAAGGCTCTCTTCACATCTCTCCTCACATGGGCTGACTACAAAGCTTTTTATGTCTTGCCTCACAGATCAGGTGGTCTTGGGAAAGATCATCAATGAGCCTGTGTCTTGTAAAGGAGGATCTTTGATGAAAGTGAGATTAGCACGCTAAGAAAATAAGCACTGGTTGCCAACACAGCAAGGACAGTACTTAGGTACCTAAGGAAAGTATAATTTAAAAGCAATGTTCAGAAAGTGCTTTTTCTACTGATGTCTCTCAAATTATTTACTCTATGTAACTATATATCCCTTGTACCAATCTGATCACAACTTCATTTTCTAAGGGAAGAATGTTCCCATTATACAGATGAAACCTGGACAGCAGCTGAAGTTCTGTATGCTCACAGAACCCTGTGTCTGTGATTGGAATCATAACTCCTGCTTAGACACTCATTTCCACAGCAGAGCATCCCTTTTCCCAGCAGCCTGTGCTGTACTATGTCATCTCTGAGACTGAACATCCTGGATGGAAACCAAATGGGAGCTTTCTGCAGAGCAGAATTCCTCTGTTGCTTGCAGATTTTGAAACTTAACTATGTCAGTCTAGCCAAAGCAGTAGCAACATATCCCAAGCTCATATCCCAAGAAACTATGGGATATTTTTATTGCTTCATGCATGCCATATTGTGCAGTGACAGATATTTCATACACTCACTTGGAGAGGCAAAAACTCTAGTCTAAGAAACTGTAGGATGAGACCAGATTGCTAGCCAATGTGGTGAAACTGGCCCAAAACAACTGATGCCAGTTGAAGCCCCAGCATATGCAGTTGTATATAAGTGCTGGTGTTTAACTGCAGAGGAACTTATTTAACTGTGAGTACTTGGGTAAAAAACATGGCTGCACCAATTTCCATTTTAATCCAACTGCAGTTCAGGCTCCCAGTTCTGTGCCAGATCCCAAAGCATGTCTTTGTGTAATTGTCCTTGACAGGCAGCAATAGAATGGAGATAAAAGATACATCTTGACAGAAAGATCTGACAGTAATTTTTCCCTCTTGGTCATATCAGCATGCTCTGAATTTGAACCAGTGGACTTCAAGCCACAGATCTGCTCGCTGGTGACGAATCAAGAAGAAAAGTGGGGAGAAGTCTAGAAAGGACATACAGACAAGCAAATTCTGCCACAATGGATTTCTGTGAAAGATTGTCAGATGGGCAAAAAATCCACCCAAAGTCAGGGCAAGTGGTTTTCTTAGGCAGTGGCACATGACAGAGTGCAATGGTCAACATTACATCTGGCTACCTCTGCAGCCTCAGCTGAAGCCATAGGAAGCACCTGCAGCTGAGGTCAGAAGCAGCTTTTTTTTCAGGGACCTGGAGACATGTAATTCCCCATGTGTCTAAACTGAGACCACACTGTACAGCTTTTCACCTTAAACGAGCAAAGGTATCTGGACTCACAGCTTTAGCACTAATAACTAATCCTGTTTTATGTTTTTTCTTTGGAAGAGTGCAGAAAGAAGCCATCAGGAAGGGAAATTAAAAAGCAAGTACTCTCATGTCATATGACCAGTTTCAACATTTTTTTCCTAAGAAAGTTAAATAGCAAGAAATGGAAGGTGCTGCTTAACCACACCTTCCAGACTTGTGAATTTCAGAGGAGTCAGTAACTGCCAGCAATTTGCTGCCGTAATGAAGACACAGAAGGCAGCAGAGACTCCTTTTCTGTTGCAGTCAGGTTGAACAGAGATCATTGTTTTAACCAAATTAATATTGTTTAGCTCCTTGAAACCTGATCATCTGAGAGGAAAAAAAAAAAAGTGTAAGAGGCTGACAGGCCAGACACTGCCATCCAGTGCTCACCTATCAGGAGAGAGATGAGCCTTTTTCTTCTGTAGGTGGTGAATTACCTTCTTTCCCTTTTCTAAGAATCATGTTTCAAAGGCAGCAGCATTTCCCGTCAAAACACATCCGTCTGCAAGCAAACTAGCTCTGAGCATGCCAGCTGCTTGCCAGCTTCAATTTGGGGCTGGACGTGGCTAATGGTAACAAGAACCACTTTCGACATTGGAACAGATGCATCATTTGGTTTTGTTCCAGGTGGCTGGGAGCAGCTGGAGGGAGACGGGGAGAAAACTGGTTGTGTGATGAGCACAAAGATGGTTTCCTCTCCTAGTGACACATAACTTGGTCTTCCAGTAAGGAAGGAGACCAAAAGCCAGGCCAAACCCTCTTTAATCTAAGCAGCTTCAGTTCAGGAGCCCATCCCAGGAGAGACAGGCAGGTTGTAGCCATGCCCTGAGGGACCCTGCAGAGGTGGTTTCCCCTGTATCAGGCCAGGAGGCATTTGCCTGGTGTGGGGACAGGGCACAGACAGATGATCTGTCCCAGGGCACTAGTGCTTTGCCTTGCTTGTGGCTGCTCCATCTCACTAAAATGTAGCTCAACACAAATCCAGCACTGACCAGTGACAGAAACAGTTGACATCACAGCACTGGGTTTGTGGGAGTGACACACACAAGGTGCTATCAATGGGAAGGACAGCATCACCACATAGGAGGTTACAGTGCAGTGAGAAGTTTCAGGAATGTAAATCTTTCTTTTAGGCCTGTGCTCTGATTCATCCCCCACTAAACCCTCCCCCCTTGCTTCAGAGTCCAGAGAAAAAATTAGTCCTGGCTTAAGAGGTAGCTTTATGACCACTATCTGCCCCTACCCCAAGATTTGTTAAGCATTTGATACTTAATTTTTGGATAAAACTTCTCTATTGAATAAATCCTTACATATCTACCCTGTTTGAGAAAACAGAACCAAGAGTGCTAAGTCACAGAGGAAATTCTGAAGATCTTTTCCAGAATCAACACTATTGATCCTGTTTGGACACCACTATTCCTCTCCCTCTTGACTGCAGGCTTTCCTATCACACCTTTAAAATATCAGTTTGGGTGCTACAAACCAACTTAAACAGATCAATGTGCCTTAGGAAAACTGAATTTGATCCTTCTTTCTGAAAAAAAAAAAAAAAGCCTGCAAAACACACTAAAATGTTTCATGACTTGGCCTGTCATGGGCACTTTTAAACCTGGAGGACCACTTCAGAGGCAGTTAGGAACAGCATGACATACTGTGGTGCTTGTGGTGCCCTCAGTAGCTCCAATGAAGCCAGTGCAATTACTGGTCCTTCGCAGATGTAGTTTTCTTAAAATAAATACAGAAAGAAAAGAAACCACAAAACTCAAGCAACCAAACCTGTTGTGGATTTTACAGGTCACCAGTCTTGGTCACAAAAGATGCTGTAAAGTACTACTAGATAGGCACTGCCTCAGGCAGCCACACACGTTCATACACGTGTGCAATAAAGCTGACATCGGATTCACCTCATAAAAAATTAACAAGAGCTCCGCTACTAATACCCACCAAAACCATTGTATAAGTCTTGTCAAACACACCTCATTTCATTCTTTAAAAGGATTACATGTCACTTGATAAAGGTGACTGAGTCGATGTAATAGACTTAGGTTTCTAATATAGTTAACTCAGTTTTGCATGTCATTCTGACAAAGTAGTTAGTACCACACAATACCAGTAAGGCACATCTTAACTGGATTAAGAGCTGCCTGAGTAACAGATCTCAGGCAGGGCTGTCAGTGGGAAATCCACTCTCAGCATGGAGGGGACAGTTCTGCCTGTCCTGGGACTGTGTCTGATGACTGTCCACATTTTCATCAACCATCTGTAGGCAAATAGAAAAGGAATGGTTATTACAATTGGTGGGTGAGAGACTGCTGTCAAGCCTAAACCCACTCGAAGTCAGTGTGTTTTAACAGAATCAAAGGTAAAGACAAGCTGCTGAAGGCAAGGAGTGCCAGCCCTGCCTGCAGAAAGCTGAAATATCCCAGAGAGCAAAAAGCCTGAAAGTCAGAGAAGATCCACCATTCATGAAGAGCTTCTACTGTCAAGACATGCAAAAAAGGTGCTAACAAGATCTGTGGATATATTTAGAGGTGTGTAGGATGAAATGCATATTACATGCAAGAAGATCATTCTACTACAGAATATAGTTGTGATTTGGTATTTTTAAGAGGTCAATGCAACACAAAAGGACTTTAAGTGCTTTTAGTATTAGGAGTAATGTCTTGCAGTGAGAGATAAAGTGCTTAGTCTACATAGTTTACCAAAAGATTGAGAGTCAGCTTGATTAACATATGAGCATCTCTGGGGGTAGAAAACACAGGATCCCACTGGATTAAAATCAAGCAGGGAACTGGAGAAGATGATCTACCTTCTGGAGGCTGAATCCAGGCAAATTCAAATTGGAAATAATGCACACATTTTTAATGGGAAGAATGACTGATTTCTGCAACAATCTGTCATGGCATGTGAGGGACCCTTTCTCTCTCAAGTGCTTCATACCATAACTGGACACCATATGGAAGAAATGCTCATGCCAAATACCAATTATTGGCCTTAGCATCAGCCTTACTGGATGCATTTTAATGGTCTGCAAGGTCAATCTACCAAACCTAATTAATTGCTCTCCTCTTAAACTTTGTGATTCAAGAGTAGTGGTCTTTTACTTCCCTCCTGGAACAGATCACTAACGTAGTAAGCAGGAGCCCTGCCCACTGTGTAACCATTTCCAAGGAGTGTGTGCAATAAATTACTTTGCAGATCCGATGGCACTTTACAATCACTTTGCAGACATGGGAATGGTTCCCCAGAGAGCAAAACAGGCCATAAATACAAGCTTGCCTCATTTGCCTTTTGACTGCAAGGCTTCAGGGTCACGTTCTGCTCTTTAGTGCAGCTGTACCCCTCCCAGTGATTTTCATGGACTAAGATCAATGTTAGTTGTCACATATTTCTTCTAGTACCTGACCCTAACAATATCACATTGCTTAACTTTCTGATGCTGAGGGTCAGGAGACCTTAATGCCCTGCATCCTTTAACATCAAACCTGTAACATATTCAATTGCTTTCCTTTATGCAGCCCTGGCCACTCAGTTTTAGACCTTCTCTCAGCTAGCTTCCCCTCACACACCACTCGGATCCACTACTTCATGACTCTTCTCAGCAGACATTTTTCTCCAGACATTTCTTACAGTATCTAAAGCTATTTCCGCTCTTCTGTTTATTCTGTTGCCACTGAGCACGTGCACATTCGTGTGCATCCTTCTGTGTCCCCAGGCTTTCAATACATTACAATTTTTAAAAGATATGTGACTGGATTTTGCCAGATTATAACAGTAGAGGGGTGTAGCAATGGAGCAATTCTACCCAAACCAGTGAAAAAAACCACACACACACACACACACACACACACACACACACACACACACAAAATAATCTCAAACTCTGGCTTTCTGTCTTTTCAACCCCCTCTATTCCTACACTGTTCATCCATAGCCCCACTGCCTGGGATTCAGATGAGATGCTGCCATCTCCTGCATGAAGAGTCTGCTCTGAATTATTTCAACTTCCATGGGTATCAGCAAAAACTGTAGTTCAGAAAGGAAGAGGTTGACAGCATCACAGAGTTGTCCCTCTGAACAGCTGCAGAATTCAGCAGACACATGCCACAAACCTGGAGGGAAAAATGTGGTCAAGGACAAATATATAGAGGCTTCTGTTCAGCAATATCCTGGGACATTGGGGTCCACATAACATGGAATCAAGAACCAACCAAAATATGGGATGAGGAGAAAAATAAAGTCAAAGAGGAAATCATTGCTTCATTATTAATGTTTCCTATAATCTTTGCCAACTTCAGAATGTCTTCTGTGAATAATTTATATGAGGCTTCTCCAACAGTCTGTGAATAATTGATGCTCGTTTTCTTCAGTCATTATATCTCAATGTGTTACCAGGAACCAGACTGAATCTTAATTTAAGAAAAAGAGTCTGTCAAGGTTGTATAGGTTTGAAACGTGATCACATTGAAAGCTGATGTAACTTGGGGAAGAGTACCTTGTGTGGAAGAGACCCTTCCTTTTCTTAAGATAAACTATTTTTTCTTTTTATCTAAGAAATTGCAAAACAGAACAAGAGCTGTCTCCTATTTGACAGGAACAGCACCATTTTCCTCAGATGGTCTGGCACAGAGAACAGTTTTATTATAACTTTTTTTTTCATCATTTGGACATTGAAAGGTGTGGTTTTGGAATGGGAATACTCAGTAAATTCACTACAGTAAGGCATAGAGGGAGGAAGGCAGTCATCACCAAGAGGGTAGCAACCACATTTGCTGTCAGGTAGTGGCTCAGCATTGGAGGTAGCATGAAACATACCTTGAGGTGACTTATTATGTAGGCTCCAGTGTCTCTATCAGGCTTATTTTGATTGCTCACTAGACGAAGTAGTTGGTGCAAATGGCTTCTAGTACCATTTGAGATGCCCTCTGTGTGCATGCACACACCACTTTCCTCTCATCCCTCAATAAAGCCATAGCAAATCTCAAGTTCTTTCCAGCTGCTTTCCTACTGAAAGATAAATCAGTAACTCAGAGGAATCTGTGTTTAAATTATTTAATTGAAAAGTGTACACAAATAGGGTGAAGAAATCATCAAAAGAAACTATGACCAACCTTTCTCTTGGAAGTCTCATTACACACATCAACATGCAATTCCTAGTAACTCTTCTCCAGCAATTAAAATATGTGGAACCAGTGCAAACTCTTGCGCTTTTTTAACTATTTATCTAAAAGAAACTGTACTTCAAAAAGCCAAGAACCAGACTTTTCATACACAAAGAAAATCGATAACAATGCACATCAAGAATACATCCAGATAGAAGTGCCATGGCAA
Organism: Ceyx cyanopectus; assembly: GCA_013401355.1. Lineage (NCBI taxonomy): Eukaryota > Metazoa > Chordata > Aves > Coraciiformes > Alcedinidae > Ceyx > Ceyx cyanopectus. Next base: position 116,871 of record VYZU01065658.1, on the reverse strand, counting down.
AATATAGCCTTATGCCTCAGTCCAGGTGAGAAACCTAGTGTCATCAGTAGGACTCATCTTCCTAACCTGAGTTAGGAACATGTAGCAGCAGTGATGCTCTAAGAAAACAGAAATAAACATCTGCTTGAGTGCATTACTAAATCACAGCCTTTTAGTTGCAACTCTCAAACTATGCTACACCACACTGGAGAAACATCTTTGCTACATGACAGCCTTGAATTAATTCCTCAGCTTCACAGTGTTTCTCAGATCAGCCTCTGCTGCTGTGTGCTACTCCCCTGCCTGGTGTGCTCTAATGGGAAAGTTTTCTTTTTCCTTTCAGTAAAGGCATAAAAACTTTCCTACAAATACAAAAGAAACTCAGGTATAATTGAGTTGCCCTGTCCTGCAGGCCATACACACAAAACTGCCTATATAAAGATCATGACTGAAATCTACTTCTTGAACATCTTGCTGTTCGTGTCAGAGGTGGCTCCAGGGACAGAGTTATATTATGTTTTCCTCTATCAGACATCCTTAATTTTAAGGTTATGCATGACAGGCCTCAGGGCAAATATATAGCATATCAATAAGTATTCAGATTCATTGGATTTCATGCCCACTGAGAATCTACTTTTTCAGTACTTAGGTTTAAGAGAGCAACCTTCCACACATGACTCCTACATGTTGAAAGACAGCTTCATGGGAGCCATACAACTGTTCAGAAGACAGGAGAGAAGGGAAGGTGTCAGTTAAAATGAGGGAGGAGATCAGCATATACCATTCGAGTGAGAAATATCAAGGGTGGGGGAATGAAGGGGAAGATCTCCTGAATAAATTTTTTGAACATTGTCTCAAAACAGTACCTTTCCTACAGCTCAGGATACCCAACAGGATCTGTTCATGTCAGCCCTAAACACCATGGTTAAACATTAGCAGCCATTAATAGTTTGACCTCATTGTTCCTTTCAAGGCAAACACCCAAAGAAACGTCTGAATTACATTAAAAATTAAACAGATATTAGTACAACATGGCTGATGAAGACAAGATCCAGTGCTTTCAAGTCATGGGAAAAAAAAGAGAATGGATACATGCCTAGTCCTCAGAGCTACATGGATTTTACCATATTTTCTCTTTTCTGTTGAAAGAGAGAAACCCCAACCATTTCAAAGCCTATTGATGGCACCAGAAAATAATCCTCAATCAACATCAACTAAGAAAGGAAAAAAAACAAACTGATGATTTGCTAGGATTCATGTTTGCTTCAAGAGACTGCAACTCTGGAATTACTCAAGCCCTATGAAAAGTAGTTTTTACATACATTCGTACATAAAGACAATGACACTATGGTGATAATGAAATTTTGTTGATTATGTAAAAAGCTATTTTGAGATAACATAAATAAATATGACTGTGAAATAAATAGCATCATGCTCATGGGAGCATTTGTATGTACATTCACATCCACATATGCAATAAAGTAAGCATCAAAGAACCTACTAAAACTTACCATTGCTATTTTCAAGTCTTCACCAGCCAAATTTTAAAATCCTAAGTAAAACTCAAAAAAACCCCAACCCTACAAACACAAAGACCACACTGCATACAAATCTAGTTGACAGTGAACAGATGTAAACTTTGTCAAAAGGCTGTAACATAAGCACTGCGGTTTTGCCAGACAAATACCATTCATTTTACATTATCCATCTACACAGAAAAATGCATACACCATATGTTTTAAAACTTTCAGATACCCACTGACTTCAAAGGAGTTAGAAGCAGCCCCACTTCTTACCTGCTTCAGATACTCAATCTTTCCAGAGGCCAAGAGAACATCCAACTCTAAAACTTTCTATTACGTTTTCAGTTATGAAAGCAGAATGTTAACATTCCCACAGATCACTTAATGTGTTATAAAACCTACAAGCCTTAAAAAGGTCATTTGCCCTCCAAAGTACACTGCAATTAGCAGGAAGATCCATATCTCCTTCTGTGGCATCCTAGGAGCAGATTACACAAGTTAGTATAAACTCAACAAATGCAGCTCAGCAGCAATAAATCAGGGCAAATTTTGCTCTCAGGCCCCAGTGAAGTCCATTGTCATCAAGGACTGTCCATTTTCTAAAGTCACTGGAGCTTTTCAGATGCCTAACTTTTGGCATATGCTCACACGCCTCACCTCAAAACTGAATCACATCTTTGATTTCTAAGATGTTTCTCCCGCCTTAGTGGCACCAGATAAAGGTGGATTTACTTTTGATCAAGTTCTTCCATACTATTTTGTGTCTCCTTTCTTAAGAAATCTATCTGATTATAAATATAACTGGCAATTGGATGCTGACCAGCACTTTTCCCCTGGAACATGGCAAACGCAACACCTTTTGAAAATGCTCTGTTAGTCTCACTGTCGTTTCTTTGTTATGCACATAGGATCACTAAAACTGACAGGTAAGTTGCAACCTATTCTTGCTTAGGATAGAAAGAAAAATAACTCATATGCTGTGGAATAAAAGTTAATATTTAACAAAATAATAATAATAATATGAGGTCAAAATATAAAGCCTTTAAGAGCCTTTTAGTCACAAACACTGCTTAGTGGAGCATATCAGTGTACCTGGGCACACTCTGAATCAGGTATTTGGGTTGTATTTGAGTGAAAGGAGACAGAGAGGAAGGAGACAAGGAGGAAAGGAGATACATAGAAGGATGGCTCCAAATTCAGACCTTTGAGTGTAAAACATATAGCATATGGTCAAGCTGACAGAAAAGCCTGACTGTGGCCACCACAACAGGCTGCAGAATAGTGTTGGTAGCAGCATGATGCCAAGTCCTGCTCACACTGACAGGCCCTAAAATGACCCCATTAGACATTGGATACAGTCCCCACACCAAAGCAAAGGGTTTTCAGTGGTAGCAGCCAGAATAGGGTGCAGGCAACGTCTTAGCTTCAAAAGCAAACAGCTTCCTTTGACTGTTGTAAATACTTTCCATTCAAAAAGCCAAGCAACTGCCCCAATGGCAGTGATCCTTATCAGCTCATCTCCCTTCCTGCTATCAGGTCACAGTGAGATCTGTGGTCATTAAAAATGAACAAGGCCAAATTAAGTACATTCCTGACTATCAAGAAATAATGGAGTGATGCAGAGGTCTGGATTTCACTTGGGGAGGGCTCTCTGTCTGCCACCCCCCAACACAATGCTCCTTGCCTCCATGTAGACATCCTACCACCAAAACGATACCAGAAAGATGCCTGGAGGATATATATTAAATGGGCAGCAGAGGAGAGCCACACAGAGCATCTTTAGTTGTAATAAATACTGCCTTTTGCATAGCTGTGATTTTTTTCTGCACTTTTAATACGTCTCTCTGCAGAATCCTGTGCAGCCATGATGTGGTGGCATCAAAAATGTGACTCGTCTCTGAACAAATGCAAAACAGAGAGGTGGCCAAGCAGTCTGGTGTGGCCATGGACTGTCCAAGGGCAGCACAGCCCCACGGGGCTAGCACTGAGGTATACACTATGTCAAATGGCAAAATGCAGGCTGACACCCTGATGCAGGGTCTGAAAGTGGCAATGGTTTCAGTCCTACGGGGAAAGGATTTCAGAAAAAACACAGTGAAATACACAAGGAGCACGTCGTCCCAGTGCACTGCAAGGAAGCTACTGTGCTGTAGAGCTCCTTCTGCACCTTCCCTCCTGTATCTGGAGTCACTGCAGTGCAGGACCTCTTACAACATCAGAAACATGCCATGTGAGGATCCTCCTTGCTGCCCACCTCCCACCTGGATGAGAGAGATGTGAAGGAGAGGGTACCAGGAGGGGAAGATGAGTCATCATACTGCTCTGTAATCATTACAAGATAAAGGGGAAAAAAAACCAAACAAACATTTCTAATAACCAGGTCAGAAAACAGTTCTGCTCTGAACCCCATGACTATTTCTCAGAGGATCCTGTCTTCTTTACAGGTAAGCTTTGTGGATCAAATTTTTGAACACTCAAAAAGAGGGCTGGATCCTTAGATGATTAGGAACTACAGCTATTGTGAGGAATGCTCTCAGTTACTCTCAGTGGGTCACAGTCAGCGGTGCTTTGCAGGTCAGTGTGTACTTCAAAATGCAGCAGAGCACAGAGATACCCAACCTTGTTTAAAATGGGTTCATTCAAATGAAAGGCAGTAAAACAAAACAGTCTGCAAATGGGCACATTTTGAGATACTGACTGGGCTCTGGTGCCACAGTTTGATTGCTCCAGATACATGAAGCACCTGAGCTAATACATTTTTAGCAATCTCAAGTACTTTCCACTCCACTGGAGACCACAGTCTAGACGTGTTTACAGAGATGATTTGAGACATTTAACATATTGTTATACCATCTTTTGAATTCCTAGTTCAGGCACAATTTAAAGAGAATGACTGCTGAGCATGTGGAAGTGGGTTAGCACAGATTTCTCAGGATCCAAAATTAATGACAGACTGCAAGTCACTTCTGTTTTGAGGGAGCAGTAAAGATCAACATTCTCAGGCAGCCAGCATTTCTGAATAGATAAAAACAAGTGCACACAGTACATTGTGAAGTCAGCAACAGTGGTAGGTGTGTTCCCAAGAACACCCCACTTTTTCACCCAGATTCCTTCACAGCCATTGTGTCCTAACTGCCACCAAGGACCACTGAAGGCTCTGCCAATGTCAAGGAGTCCAAATAATAAAAAAAAAAAGCCCTAAGAGCTCATGCTGCTATAAAACTGCAGTCATTTTTTAAGAGAAGAGACATAGCTGGCTCACCTGTACCTCATCACTAGGGGATACCAAACAAAACTTTTGAAGATAACAGATCTCCAAAGCTAAAAATCAACTTGCCTGGAGTAACTGTACTGTTGTCCCTGGTTCTGCACGCTGAAAGACTGAAAGAGATAACTAAGGGAGTCCAGGACACTACCAAATGTCAAAGATGAGCCCTAGTGTTAGTATCAGTAAAAAAAAAAATCCAATTCCTTCTCACACCAGCTGAATTGTCATGGGTCTTACCAGCAAACCTACAAGGAAGAGAGATATCTACTAAGATGAGTTTTGCAATGTATTTAACATAATCCTGTACTTAGGTGTATAATATCACAACCAACCTACTAAGCAAAGTTTTCCCCATGTCTAGCAGGGGGCCAAATATGCAAAAAACAGAGATTCATCTATTATTATAGAAGTTGAACTTTCATTGATTTAAAAGACACACAAATAAGAGGAGATGAAGAGGGAAGTGCGCCATTTGTTGAAATTTGTAGCAGCAAGTCAAGGAGAGCGTAATGTTGCTGGACTTTAAACCTTTTGTCACAAGATTTAAGAAGAAATAATGTATATCAGAAAAAAAATAAAAATGAGTTCTAACTATTTACTCCAGAGTATACCAAAAGTGGTTGTGCAGCAGAAGGGATAACACTATCTGCTCCTTTTTTGTGTAGACAAAAAAATAACAGGTTTGAAGTATTAACAAGGGATATTCAATAGCAGAACAAACAAACAAACAAAAAAATAACAGGAGAGAAAATGAAAAGAACAAAATAGATGAGAAAGTATCTGGAAAGCTTATGGGCTCTTCATCACTGGAAGTCCCTGAAAACAGTCCACAAACATCAGCCATGAATTACAAATTTGTTACTACTATAGCTATTTGGACTGGGAGATGAATTGTGGGATGACCTGAGGTGCTTCCCAGATCTATATTTCTGTAATTGAAAAATATAGAGAGATTCCTTTTTTAAAACCTCACAAACTAAATCCAATACCAGGAATAACAGACTTCTCAAATGATGCTTGTAGTCAGTCAGAAATCTTCCAGTGGTCAACACTGCTACGGAAAATACTTACATGCCTCACACTGGAACATGTCATAAAGAAATGAAGAATAAACCTCTACAGGAGGAGAGGCAGAAGCAAGTGAATCTTATCTCCCCTACAGCAGAACCAGAAGGATGTTGCCCTTGTTCATCCTGCTTGTCAGATGCAATAATTGATACCCCCTGGTATAAATTACTGATAAAGTAAAGCACCACTAGGACCTTTTGTGAAGAGAACTGCTGGAGCAAGGAAGTGTGATGGAAAGAGCATTCAGCTGGGGAAGCTACAAAACAGTCATGGAATAGTTCAAATGTGTTTGCAGAGCAGCAGTTTGTTTATATACTCAGATGCAAAGAGTATTTTAACACTTTTAAAAAAAACACACGGGAGCAAGTAATATGAGAACACTCCAACTTGATAAAAAAAATACATAAACCAGACATTTATATGATTCTATGATAAATTAATAAAATGTAAAAGCTTTAGAATGAAATTAAGCCAGAGGAAAAAAAAAAGACATGTAATATTATTTATGCTTTCAGCTTATTAATTAAATAATGCAGGCAATGAAAATGTGGATGTTATGTAATTTGGCCAGTCCTGGTCACTGTTTTAGACAATACAGCTACTAATGATCTGGATAGCCACAGAACTTAATTGTATGGAAGTTCAAGACAAGCAAACACATCTGCTCAAGGGGCATTGTAATGGATGTGCCTTGTCTGTGAATTAGCATACAAAGGTGCCAGTAACACAGAGATACACAGCTATTACGCAAAGACAATCCCTGCTTCACAGTTCCAAGGGACAAAAAAGAAGGATTGGAGGCTAACGACCAAATCAGGGACACTCAGGACCAACATCAGTGACTGAGCTAAGAAGCCATAAAATAACACAAACAGTATAGATCTGTAAATGAAAAGTGCTGACATACTGCATTCCTTCCCTTTCACCGGGTCGGGTAGTCCAGAGCACTCCACCGAAGGATTCGGGACAGCCACCCTCCATCTGGAGCCACTGCTGTCACACTCGGTGTACTCAAAGTGGTAATCTGTCTGCAAGCAATTACAAAGAGTTTCAGTTTCATCATAACATTTGCATATTAAGCTCATTAATCAAGACTGGCATTAGCAAACTCTGTTATAATTAAACCAGAAAGGAAGTAGCTGGTGTAGAACATACTGTGCAGCACTCTCACTGCTTTGATGGTCACCGTTTATCATCACAGAGCAAACACAAAGCTCATCAGATGATGTGCAGAGCAAATGCTAAGGCAAGAGGGTGGGATTTGCAAAAGCACTTGAGAGATGTGACACAGATTCCACTAGAGTTTTTTTCCCAGTCTCTTAAAGCAGGACTGATCCCACACTTCTGTCCATCATGTTATCTAATCTACAGCAGCCAAACCAGGTTTCCTCTTTGGTCAAAGGAGAAAGCCATATCCAGAACATAAGTCATCCATCCCATGTTAGGCTGGATGTCTAAAACAGATGAGGTGAATCACCTTCTGTTAGTGCCTTTCCCTCTTCATTACTTCTGAGGAAATCCAGACAAATTAGGGGAGATAAATCCAGTACTAGGTTACCTCTAAAAATGCCATCCAGGGTCAGGTCTGAGGAGTACCTCAGGCAGAATGACACCGTCAGGGAGATCAGACCATGGGATCTCTGTGACTGAGATAAGCCCTGAGCAGCCTAAGTGAAAAGCAGTAAGATACATTCTAGCATTAGCTAGGAAACAATACTAGATATTTATCTCATCCATAATATTGATTATGATCCCACATCTAATCTAGACACAAATGTAGTTACATTTTTTGTTTTGTCTTTGTAGCTTTGTTTCTAAATTCATAACCCAGAATGTTACTATTAAAATAAATCTCAACAAAATCTCATGCTTGAATCAGATTGGCATCAAGAGTGAGTTTGGGTGCTGCTGGCAGAATTGGTGCATAACTTTCTTCAGAGGGAACAGACCTATATTAAAATGACACATACTGGCAAGCTCTGCGAAGTGTCTCCACGCAGGCAAGGCCACTTCCAGCTCTCTTTGCATTCAATAAAGGGAAATTGTTGACCCCATGTCTATTATAGACACCTTCTACAGAGGAGATAAGGAGAGAACATGTTCTAGAAACATTTATTTCTCTCCACTGCCTACAGAGGGAGACCAGCCATTTGGTTTGAATGTAGACTTCTCCATTTCCTCAGGGGAATCCCACCTCCAACACTGCACAGTCCTGAATGCCCATAAAAATAACACACGAGACTGTGGGACTGAGGAAAACAAGATCAGAGCTTTAGTCACAGGCTCAAAAGTTCATGCAGCTTTAGGGCAGAGTGTTGTGGTGGATCTAAAAAGATTGGTTGGTTCCTTTCAATTTAGCTGGCTTGTCCTGGCAGGACTGGCCACGAACCAAGGTCATGGTAACAGCCCAAGGCACAAACAGCAGACCTCAGCTGGAGTAGCTCACTCTCACTATGGTGAAGCCCAACCATGAGGCAGCATAAATCTGCCTTCCTAAAGATTTGTGTCTCCATGACTGCAGACATCAGTCTTTAAGATCTGCTGCCATAGGAGGAGGTACCCTGTGCACATACGGATTACTTTGAGGGCAAACTTTTCCTGCTCCTTCTATGACCCCTTGCAGTGCTGACATCCCACATGATGAAGTAGAAGAGGGGAATCAGGTCGTTAAAGGTTGGTCCATACTGGCCCTGCTATAGATTAGTTAATCCCTGCAAATATTCAGCTGAATCACAAGCAGAAGACTTGCAATTCTATCCATTTACTTAAAGAAAAACAAACAATGCTAAGTTTAATACTTCCTCTACTGTTACATACCTCTCCGGAGATATTTGGATGCTAATAAAGTTCTTCATAAACATTATTAAAGCCTTTGCTATTTTGCACCCAAGTGCAAATAATATTCTGATTTATCTGGAATTAGTATTTTCTTGGTTCAATAAATGTCTTTGTGCCTCAACCTACAGTTTAGAAACCTAACTAACAGCACATCGGAAATGAAAACTATTTGTCTCAAAAGCAAATCAAAGTGTAAGAAGATTCTATTAAACCCAGAGCCACACATAAAATGCAATAGATCACACTCTCAACTCTACAAATATACTCAATTAAAGTACGTATTTCCCCCCCTTCATCTGATTTTACAGTCCTCAAAGAAGAGGAAAAAAGCCAGTCCTTAATCATCTCGGTATGAAATCTGACTACAAGGCAAGCAGAATACATAAATATCCATAATAGATCCATCTAGTTCATAGCACATAAAGAGAAAATGATCTGTTAAATTAAAGATGCAAGGCTGGAGTGAAGAAAGAAAAGGATATTTAAATGCTCTGAATCTGACTCATCTTCAGATCTATTTTCTATTTTGTATCAGGTAAAAAAAAATTTAGAGAGAAGTTTGATGTCAACAATCCAGTTGCTCTCATAACCATCATCTCAAAATAGGTTTTGGGGATGTCCAGCATTGTCCACTCAAACCAGGACAAACATGCAGTCCCTTTCTCTCTCCATCCACATTCATGCAAAAGAGTCAGGTCTCCATCTATACTCTTCCATTCCTTCATGGAAATCTCTCCAGCTTTAGCTAGTCTGATGAGTTTTCTAGAGAGATAGACCCAACAGATGGCCTTGAACACCTCCAGGGAGAGACATCTACAGCTTCTCTGGAAAACCTGTTCCAGTGCCTCATCACCCTCACAGAAAATAATTTCTTCCTAATATCTAATCTAAATCTACCCTCTTTCAGATTAAAACCATAACCCCTCATCCTATCACTACATTCCCTGATAAAGCATCCCTTCTTATCATTCCCACAGACCCTCTCTTAATTACTGGAAGGCTTCTATAAGGTCCCCCTGGAGACTTCTCCAGGCTGAATAACCCCAACTCTCTCAATGTGTCCTCACAGGGGAGGAGCTCCAGTCCCTTGATCATCTTTGTAGCTTTCTCTGGACTTCTTGAGCAGGTCCACGTTTTTCCTATGCTGGGAGCCACAGAGCTGGACACAGTACTCCAGGTAGGGATCTCATGAGAATGGAGTAGAGGGGCAGGATCACCTCCCTTGCCCATGCTGCTTTGGATGCAGCCCAGGATGCATTTGGCTTTCTGGGCTTTGAGTGCACACTGCTGGCTCATACTCCGTTTTTCATTCACAGTACCCCCAAATCCTTCCCCGCCAGGTTTCTCTCAGTTCTGAGCACCCACCATAGCTCACATCCATCCCTATGAGCTGGAATCACACCCTGACTGCAGCATCAACACCTTCAGAGCACTCAAGATGTAGCAGGCACTGGAAATCACCCATTAACTCTGGCTTACAGGGCTCAGCACTTCTAATCTGCCTCAACAATTTGAACTTCCAATTATAGAAGGTTGACAGAGGAGCCTCCTCATCACAGTGGGACACTTACAACACCTTTGCCTCTCACTGAAAAGTGCTGTTGCATTGTGTTGGGATTTCTTTTCCTTCCTGTCAAAGAAATTTTCTTACCCACCAGTTCTCTGAAATGCATTTTGTAGCAAATGCACTGCCAGATGTTATCCCTTGCCAGCTTTTACTCTGTTTTGACTTTCAGTGGTTTTTTTTCTTCACTATCATCCAGACATAGAGTATGTTTAAATTTGGCACTGGGCCTATTTTAGTTTTAACTATAACTCAGTCTCCGTTTTATTATTTTTCTGGAATTGGACTTAATGTTCTAAACATGTCCCTCCCCCAGCCCTGATCTTATAGCATTTCCTATTTTATTGCTTATAATTCTTAGGGTTTGGCAAAACAGATTTGAATTTCAAATCCAAAGAGTAGGTTTCCATAGGAAAGTGTCTCTCGGGAAAAAATGAACACCATCACATATAGGGTTAAGCTTTAAAAAAAAAAAAGGCAATTTTCCAAATGAAAAATTGATGCTGTTCCAAGAAGCTGCTCACAATCAATGTGTAGTCCTCAGTATTAAATTTCAAATGAAAGGTTAATAGTTACCTGAAAAATGATGCCAAAAATAGGCAAGTCTGTTTGGTTTACCATGTGCTGAATTTTGCTTTATTGTTCTTGGAGAATTAGTGAAATTGCATCTGCACTACCTTGCAAAGCTGTTATCAGAAACTGTGACGTACAAACTCTCTCTTTGAAGGACACCGTGTACTAAAAAGATGCCCTTGTGCATACACATGACGTCAAAGAGATGGCACACTGGTCACAGCTCTGCCAGGGGGAGAAAAAAATGACAGAATTTCTCCAGCACCCTATAATTAAAAAGCACCAATATGGGGTCAATGATGTGGACAAGTGACCCTTGTACATGTCCTGTACAAAACTCCAGCAGACATCTCCTGGCTACTTTGGCAGCCTGCACCTCCCGAATCTCACCTGTCCCCTGCCTTTGCTGCCTTTCTCCAGCTCCCAACCCATCATGAGCTGGCTGAGCAACACTTCAGCGAGGAATGTGTGTCCTCCAACTGTCCTCCCACTCCACTGCTCATCTTCTCATATAATACTTGGCTTGACTTTAAGTGGCACTGAGTGGTCCCCCTTGCCCTGGTCACCAGACCCAGTGCATGTAGTGTTGGGTATCTCCAGTGCAGACCTCTACATCAATGCTAGTCATCTCATAGTCCTTTACAATCAATAGCCACAGGTATTTCCAGGGCACAGCTTCTCTCATCTTAAAGGAAATTACTATTTCAAGCATTTCTGAAATCCTATGTCTCGTTTTCCTCTTCATTGACTGGACAGCTTTCTCACAGATGTCTCCCTGTAGTACTGAGCAATACCCACTTCAATGCCTTGCCTATTTTTCTGCACCCATCGTTTCATTCCCTCCTTTAACCTGAATGGGAGATACTCTGTAGCCCTTCCCACTTACCTAGAACTGAATGGCAAAGTGGGCACAAGCCCTTACAACCTGTTCCTAGACCACCAAACACTTGATCTGGGCAGAAAGCAGTGGATGAATCCCAGGAGCAATAAACATTTACCATATCTGTCATGAAATATAATCGCATGAGTCTCTTGCAATTTAACAGCTTGCTCTGCTTATGTTGTTTTCCAACCACAGACATCACCAAGCCAAAAAAAAACAAAACAAAAAACTTCTACCCTACCCAATATTACTAAACAACAACTCTCAGGAGGTCTGCCACTTATTCCTTCCCTGAACTTGCACTGCTTGTTCCACTGATATTTTAGCTTAAATGGATTAACTGCACACAATGCTATTAAAAGATATTGCTTGCCAAAAGGGGCATCCATAATCTTTACAGATCCATGTGCTATCTATATTTACATGTGCAACAGGGATTAGCTGTGTATTTGGAAAAAAAAAAAAAAAAAAAGACCCCACAAAAATAAAATCCTCTTTAAGGAAAGAATGAATGCAGGAGAAAGTAAGAAGGGAGTCCAACACCACAGAGCACTCTTGTGATCCCCCCCCTCGGGAAAAAGACACTGAAAAGGAGGCAGCATTTTCACTTTCCTGGTACACCAAGACATGATATCCCAAAAGACAGCAGATGCCAAAACACATCAGCCTCTGCATGGCCATGTTTCCCCATGTCTGGCCTCTGTAGCATGAGCATACTCTGGAACTGTGTTTTCAATGCCTTGAGACCACTCCAGTGCTTTCAGGGGCTGCCTATCAGTCACTGAGGCTTTAAATGAGGAGATCCAAGTTCCCATTTCTTATTAGTTTTGAGCTCCTAGCCCATCCTCCTCTTTTACTGCACTGATTATTTCTAATTATATCCTTTGGCATCGGTAAATATCCCTGATTCCCTCCTGTGCTCTTATCATCTCCATCCTGTAAGTGAGCAGCAGACCTGTCTGTCAGCAGGTCCCTGTCACATCACTCATTCAGACCTAATGCCCAGCTCTACACTTCTCCTGGATGTGAACATGTTCCTCTTTAATCTCCTTTGAAATTATATTAGTGCTTTTCAGCTAGAAACTTGAGCCAGGTTTTCAATTATTTCCATCTGTATTCCTAAATCCCCAAATTCCTGAAGACATTTATGTTTATTCTGACACATTTATCTTCCTGGACTCCTAATTCATTTGTGGGTTTTTTGGCAGTGAGAAACCCAGCAGTAAGAAACCCAGCCCTAATTGCATTACTTCGAACTCCACAAGGCAGCTGCATATATTCAGACTTTCTGAAAATCAGGCTATTTGCATCTTGAGCTTAATTCAAGCACCCTGTTTCAACAACCAGAAGCTGAGGTTGAAATACTGCCAAAACCATCTGCAAATTAAAGATGAGCTGAAGAGGTTTACTGAATGAAAGCCAAAACTCCACAAAAATATATCATAAATATTTGTGAGGAATAAGAATAAAATTTAGCTAAGTTTTTACATAACCTGTTTAAATGTAATTCCCAGGATTCTAACCCAAATATGTTAAAGGAAATGTCTATAGTCCTAGGCAGCTTTGCAGGGTGAAGCTCATAGTTACTGGACAGATAAAACGATGCTAATGTGCACACACCATTCATCAGGCAGCTAATGAAGCAGTTGTTGTTACCATCAAGGAAGCTGAGCACAAGAGCTGGGAGAAATGTGGGGGAGTGGAGGGTTTATTTGTTGACAAGTGCAGCCCAAAATGTACCATTTCAACACACAAGCAGATTCAGAGAGCATGGCTGGCACCAAAGGCTGTCTTCGTCCTTCCAAGAAACTGCATTTCCTATGCTATACATTTCCTGTGCTATACATTACTATATGGTTTGTTAAGGACAGTGCATTCCCACGTAACACACCACCTGCATGACAGTTCAGGGATGTGAAGTGTCTTCTCTTGGCCTCCAGCCACCCTCTGGCTGAAATCAGTGAAGATTTCACCAGCTCAGTGGGCACCAGACGGGGTCAGACACAACCACCTTTCAGCAGACATGGTGAGCTTTTTAATTCTGGCATTTCTTCAGCCTTTGCCAAATCCCTTTCAGTAGCAGCCCAGTATTGACTAGGAAAAGTTTTATTATAATTATCTTATTTATCCTTTCAGTAACCATTTTCAGTCTGAAAGGGTCAGGTCAGTCAGCAGCCCTTTGACTGTGAGAAATTTATTTTTCTTTTAAATAAAACTTCACAAACAAGCTGTGTGCAGACCTAACCCAGACATCTTTGAAAATATCTGGGATTATTTATTTTTGCAACCTACAGAAACAAGTAGTCTTTAGTAAAACAGCAGCTATTTTATCTTGAGCCTCTCATGTTACCCAGCTAAGTCAATAAATGATGTCCATTAACTTCAAAGGACAACAGGATGAGTCACAATCAAGCAGCTCAACTAATCACCCTAAGTATTAAATAGCAGGTGATGGGCATTGCCATCCTTCCAAGTAAAACTCTAGAGAAAGCAAAGACCTTTCTCTTTTAAGATCATCCCATTGAATTTCATGGATGTGGATAGCAAATACAGAATTCTACAGCCAGAAAAAACTATGTGGAGGTTTCAGCAGTGATGGCTTAAGATGTTAACAAGGCACATTGGGTAGTTTGCCTCCTCCAACCCACATTTTTCCTTGTGTCATCACTACAACTTGGAAGAACTTGACCCATCATAAAGTTTGGTTGGTTTGTTGGTTTTTTTATACTAGCTTTCAGCCAGAAAAGCTCCCTGATCCAGTGCATTATACACTGTGAGAGCACTGCTGTGGACACAGAGGAGAAAGTGGCAATGTGTGGCCAAGATGGGAAGATTATGAGAAGCAGGAAACAGGACTGACCTAATGGCCACACAGGCATAGAATGGGGTAAACTGATGGTGGAAGTACTCCTTAATTCTGATGTCTCCTCTCCCAGCTTTCACAGCTTTTTTTTCAAGGGTTTGGGTCTCACTCAGGCACCACAGATTAATTTAACAAATATGGAAATTAAAACAATCTCTAGGGATACACATCTCCACAGCTACTCAACAGAATTTCCAAATTATATTCTCGTTCACAGCAACAAAGCCTTACAAATCTTCATCTGAGATTTTTTTAATGCCAATCAGGCCATAAAAAAAAAAAAAGTTAAAGAACAAACTTTGCATTTTAACTGCATATTTGGTGAAGTGTTGACTCCTGCTTTAATACTTCTCTCCATTTTAGATTAAGCAACTCATGAGAAAGCCATCAGCAAGAAAATCAAGAAAAACATCAAGATATGATGATACAGGCTAAACCCTAAAATTTGTTCGTTTTTTTTTTTCCCTAAAGAAGAATGTAGGAGTAAAACCAACCTACTCTGTTCCATTGCCCTCTCCATAGCTCAGCCTGGGCAGTTTGGAGATGTGGGAGCGAAGGCTGTAGACAAATCTCAGATAAAACACATCAGATGAAAGCAGTAAATGGCATCGTGTAAAAATGGCAGGAGGTCTCAAACACTTTAAAACAGGAAGATCAGGCCTCTTTTATAATGAGAAGGCAGGTTGGTAGGGATCAGAGGAGCAAGTTCTCCTCCTTGGTCAACTGCTGGCTTCCTGTGCAGTCTCAAAGATGGCTTCACTCCCCTGCCATACAAGTATAACCTCATTTTACACAGCTGGAGATGGTACACAGCTCTACAGATTCTTTCAGGACCCAGATTGATTTTGGGTGACTTACCTAAAGTCAAATTATGAGATGTGTCACAAAAGGAATCCAGAAGCCAAGTCCTTAAACTGAAAGTACTTCTTACTCTACAGGCAAAGGGCAAAACCACAAAACAGATCTAAATTAGCTAACGTAATTCAACAGCATTTTGCCCACTCTGTGCATAGCTTCAGAAGAATAAAAGTCTTGGAGCTCTTTTTTTACATTCTGTAACAGGTCAGTTACTGGTCATTCCACATACAAGAGCTGCCAAACACCTATCAGAAAGAGGGCATAAACTGTCAAATAGTACAACACAGAAAGCAGCAGAAGTTTCTCACTTTCTCCAACAACACATCCTTGTCATCATTTAATACATGAAGAGTCCTCTGTCAAAAACAGTTCTAGTTAATAGCTTTGGAGTATGTTTGGTTTAGATTAGAATACCAGTCAAATGAGAGTGGTTCAAGAATCAGAAAAAGCATTTCAACACAGCTCTCAGGTGGGACCTGCTGATGCAGGACTGGAATTGAAGAGTTCCACCTTCTCATGAGAAAACTTGTTATAATATTCATGCCTGTATCTCCTATTATATCACCAAACTTTTTAGCTGTAAGTTAACAGTCTCAAGGGTGACACAACTTTCTCAGGTCACAAATAAATTTAAATGATGGTATAAAACTGTCTGGCAAGTTTCCAATAGCAAGGATAGAAGAGAAATGAGAGAGACATGTTCAATACCCCGAGCTTCCGCTGGGAGGGAAATCTGCTAGACGTGATCAATTAATTCATTGTAATAAAGAGCACTGTAACCTGCTATCGATCATTTTTGTCCTGTGCTTTCTATCAGATGGATTTCTAATATATGCACATGTCAGGGGAATGGAAGGAATATTGCTCAGCAAGTCTTTCAATTGGCTTTTTTAACTACAAATCATGCAATTATTCTGTTAGCAAGCCAGGGATGTGTTACCAATCTGATGACATTTCATTTATGACTGTTGTCTGGGTATGACCTCTGAGGTGCAGTAAAAATAAACAAATAAAAAAAGCAGTCACTGTTAACTAGTGGGTGGGTACGTACACATCTGCATGTGCATTTTCATACACACACAAACTCACACAAGGACAATTCTTTCATCATTGAACCCACAGATTCCATCTCTCCTTGGCTGATAAAAATTTGGTACAGCTCCACTGTCTGCAGCAGAGCTACACTGATTTACATCCACAGTGACTCAAGCTTTTTTATATTTTAAGAGAAAGAAAAAAGGTCATTAAACAGGCTCAGGTGAAGTTTTGTGTATCTCACTTCTGCTTCCATGAAACACTCCCCCATCATGCAGATAGAACTGAAACTTTTTGTCTCTGCTTTTCAACCCTTAGCAATGACAGCTAATTAGGTGCTGCAGAATTAACTTTCATCTTCCACCTGTGTGCTGGTGATGACTAATTGCACTCAAAGTCTGAAACAGAAAGCAATTCCAAGCACGCCAGTAAATTCCACCATGGACTAGCATGAGGAGACTCTATAAGGAGCAAACAGGATGGGATTGACCTCACCAGGGCACAAACAGCAAGGACGACAGAGCAGAACTTTTGTTCTTTATCTTGGAATAAAAACAAAATGTTCTGAGAATGCAACAAAATGCTCCTTTCAAAACACATCTCACTGCAGTCAGGGTACCGAGCACAACCACTGCTACCTTCCCCAGTCCCATCATGGTTCATCAGGTAATGTCAAGGCAATGCCTACAGGGCTCTGAAGGAGAGTAGCAGCTAACTGCTCTCTTCTTAGCTTGCTAACACCCACTGAAACCTCACGGCAAAGTCCACTGCTGGATTTCCTCCCAGGAGCAGACAAACCCATTTCCCTTCTCCTCTCTCTCCCCCAAGCTTTTGTCTTGTTACATATCACTGAAATCCTGGTGCTCCGGGAGGAATATTAACATGAAATATAAATGTAGTCATTATAACCAAAGCCATTTGGGTTTTTTTTCTGTTCATTACAAGTTTGTCCTTCTCATCCTGTGCTACTCCCACCTTGTGTTTTCTCCTGCAGACTCTGTGTCTGTAGCAGCCTGACAAATATGCACATATACAAATTTGTTCTGATCACCTCCACAGTGGGATTCAGATCAGCCTGACAAGGATTGCCAATAGCAAGGAAACAAGTATCTGAGCTTAGCTAGACTCTGTAAAGCTGCACAAAAAGTACTCTGCTGGACATTGAGAAGGAAACACATGATGGGTGTGCAATGAAACTGCCCACTCATAGAGCCCTCAGTGCTTCAGTGTGTGCTTCACCTCAGCTCTATGGAAGTGAACTTGAGACTCTGGCGATAAAAATCATGCTTCAAGCAAAGTCCATGCTGCTCTGAATTCAGGCATTTGCCAGCAGACCACCTTAACCTGTCCAGAAGACAAGTGCCAGTCTTCAGAGAGCTGAAAGGAATAGAGGTGCCCCAGAAATTCAGGAGGGCATAAATATAACTCTGGATAAAGCAGAAAGGCATTCAGACCTGCGTGGTAAACCAAGCAAAGGCTCTTCCCTTTCCTTTAAGGACTGTGACCTAAAGTTCCAACTAAAACAGCTGCAGTACCACTCCCCCACAAGGTCCCCTTAATCACATTTCCCCCCTTTCATTATTTCTATTTCCTATTGCTACGCAAACCTCCCATGGGAAAAGGTCGCAAAAGATTGGCCAGAGAGAGTCTCCAGCAAGCAGAGCAGGAAAAAAAATAAACAAAACAATGCACTTTCCCTGGGGCAATGAAAACCCTCCCTGTTGACACAGGAGATTTTTCCTAGCCTTGTGTCCTTTGCCAAGCCAGACCACTCTCATCCGTAGCCTTCACAGACCAGCAAAGAGCAGATGCCAAACTCCCCATCTTATCCCTGTCCCTTTGGCGACCTCTCAGGATTGCAGCTCATGGCTGCATGGGGCGGTCAAGCTGCTCAGATCTGCCTCGGGCAGGAACAATAGCTCAGGAAAAGACGTTTGCTCCCTCAGTTCCTCTTCAGGTAGCACAGAGGAACAGAGCCAAATCCCAAGAAACAAAAGTTCAATCAGTCGAGGCTCGAAATAGAAACAAGACCATGCTGACTGTCACAACAGAGTGCAGAACGAGTTGCACAGGCTTGATTGCATGCTGAGCTAAAAGAGGCATAATATTTGTTCCTGGGGCTGCAGAATTTGCATACGACTCCCCCTGAGTTTATCAGGCATTTTTCCTGCATAAGGAAGTCAATAAGCATTATTGATTCTGAGCCAAAAGCAGAAGAAACTCCTTGTGAAATGGGAATTTACAGAACAGAAGGCACAGGCTTGTTTGCTGTGCTTCTCCACAGTCTCCAGTGACAGATAGTTAGGCTCCATGACTTTGCCACGCAGGTGTAGAAGAAGTTACACAGAATCTCAGCATGGTAGGGATTCAAGGGGACCTCTAGAGATCATCTCAATCAAAACCCTGCTAAAGCAGGGTCACCCAGAGCAGGTCGCCCAGGATCCATCCAGGCAGCTTTAGAAAGTTACCAGAGAAGACTCCACCACCTCTCTGGGTAGCCTGTTCCATGCTCCATCACCCTCAAAGGAAAAATGTTTTTCCTCATGTTCAGATAGAACTTCTCATGTTCCAGTTTGTGCCCACTGCCCCTTATGTCACTGGGCACCACTGAAAAGAGACTGGCCCCATCTTCTTCACACCCACCCATCAAATATTGATAAACATAAGTAAGATCCCCTCTCAGCCTTCTCCAGCCTAAACAGACACAAGTTTCTCAGCCTCTCATCATAAGAGAGATGCTTCAGTCTCCTCATCAACTTTATAGCCCTCCATTGGACTCTCTCCAGTAGTTCTCTGTTTCTTTTGAACTAGGGAGCCCAGAACTGGACACAGTACTCCAGAAGTGGCCTCACTAGTGCAGAGCAGAGGGGGAGGAGAACCTCCCTTGACCTCCTGGTCACAGTCATCTTTATGCACCCCAGGATACCATTGGCCTTCTTGGCCACAAGGGCACATTGCAGTTCCAACTTATTGTCCACCAGGACTCCAAGGTCCTTCTACATGGAGCTACTTTCCAGCAGGTCAACCCCTAACCTGTACTCATGTGTGGAGTTATTCCTCCCCAGGTGCAGGACTCTACACTTGTCCTAGTTGAATTTCAGTAAGTTCTCCTTTGCCCAGCAATCCAGTCTGTCCATGTCTCACATGTACAGCACAGACATCCAGTGTGTCAGCCTCTCCTCCCAGTATGGTATCATCAGCAAACCTGCTGAGGGTACACTCTGTGCCTTCATCCAGATCACTGATGAAGATGTTAAACAAGACTGGACCCAGCACTGACCCCTGGGGAGCACCACTAGCTACAGCCCTCCAGCTGGACTCTGCTCCGTTGATCACAACCATCTCTCTGTTCAGCAAGCTGCAGCTAAGACCCTAAAATTAAAACATACAGCAATTAACTCAAAGAAGTACCAAAGGCAAAATTCAAAGCAAGTTGGAAATAAAAGAAATAAACAAAAAAAATGCTGCCGCTCTCCAAAACTGGAGCATCACCTGAGGTTCAGGGATAAGGAAAGAATGCAGTACATGCTGAAGTCAGTCTCCATTAAGGAAATGTTTTCTGAGCATGCTGAAGTTCAGTATCTGAACTCTTGACCATCTGACAACACGCATATTGACATTCAACCAGCTTGCTGCAAATTCCTGTCCAAAGCAGAATCTGTCTGCTGGGGTTCCTGTTCCCACTCTAATTGGAAAATGGACAATTCTGAGGTAGTGGTTGCATCATGCTCATATATTATAAATGGGTGAGAAGAGCTCTGATGTCACTGCCTGATTGGGATTGCTCTTGCCAGCTTCTAGATCAGAGATCTGAAATGAGAGCCTATGAAAACTCTTACAATTCACTGCCTAGCTTATATCTTCTGTCTTATGACACAAAATACCAAAGCACACCTGGGGCAATCTGGTGTCTATGCTCATAATACCATTCTAAGAGAAGATGAGTGGTGATATCAATTTAATTCTGCATAGGAGCTCAGGTTTGGGGTACTTAGGTTCATATTCAGGAGCCTTGCCCCTGTCCAGGTACCTATTGTTAAAGCAACTGGGCTCCTGAGTCATATCCCAAGTGCTTTGACAAGGTGGCACACAAGAAAATTGAATGCTGGTCTCCTGAGGGCCTAAAGACTGGATTGATCTCCTCTTTAAGAGAATCCTACATCCATAGTTTTGATCCTGCCTGAGAGACAGGTGGAAGAGAGGTGATTTCACCATGAAAGGAAATCTCCTTGGAACAACCCCTACTACTGCCATCCCAATCAGCACCTCAACAGAGTTCCAAAAAGCAGCAAAATAGAAGCATCTGTCCCCATTTCTGTCATTCTGCAAAGCTTTCCTGATAATCCATCTGCTTTATTGCCAAGGAAAGCTCATCACATAAAACCACAGGCATGGGCTTCTCCAGCCAATTAGGCTGATAGTGCTGCTGAGGGCACTTTTGTTGAGTGAACAGACTTCCCCTTCCGAAGGCAGCAGGTGCCATTCAAAGGCACTTGGCATGTGGGACACTCTGCCAGGCCACCAACATCATCAATCTTATGTTAGCCAGCATGATGAAGCCAGCACAAGGTTAATGTAGTCTGGATGTTGAAAAAAAAGAAAAAAAAATTACACTGAAAGCCTATGAATAAGCTGATTTCCAAGTACTGCAAACTCTGCATTTCTCAGTCTAACATTGGCATGAATTTTCACAACATCTCCCCACCACTGACCACCATGCACTTTACATGCACTGAAGTTTTAAGCAAGACATAACATTTAAGAAGGGACAAGAGGAAATGAAGAGATGTCTTATGTGCATCACATGTTTGTACCTTGCAGTGGACATGCAAATGGATTCCTAACTGGCTCTGCAAATCAGCACAGGCATAGCATAATTGTTTTCATTTTTCTCCACAAATTGTACCTATTTCATCAAGTATCAAATCTGACTCAAGTTGGGAGTCTGGAATTTTGCTGTCCTCATTTAAATTAGTCTAAATGTCTCCCTTCGATGTTCAATGAAAGAGACAGGTCCTCTGAACGATGTCATCTCAGAGGAGTCTCTGCCACCTCACAGTCTTAAGATGAAACCACTCAGAATGTAATTTACTCCAAAGACTGGAAAGAGGGAAGATTGTTTGGGTTGTAGTGTTTTCTCTCCGTTGAAAAGCAAGGATGTTTCATTCTAAAATATCAGTTCAATAGAAGATGGCTTGCTTTCCAGTAAAAGCATGCTTATTGAAACACATTTAAAGGATTCCTTTTAACATGGAAGACTTTGAATCCCACCCACTAAAACATTTTCTTCTAAGAAAAACAAAACAAAACATCAAACAAAAAACATGAAACCAACAAGTAGATATTTCACTCTCGCTCATTTAAAATACTGCAGACTGAAAATTTTGTCAGGATTCAAGAGTATGACCATAGCACAACCCATATGGCAGTTCCACTCCCACATGAGATGGAGAGAAACCAGCCAAAGCTTTATTGTGTCAGATGGAGACACCATCAGTACTAATTCATCACCCAATACAGAGATAACACCAATCAACGTGATTTATGGGTCTCCTGCAGCACTGAAGGAGACTCCAGGGATGGAGCAGCCCTGCCAAGTCAGCCAAAGCCACCCCGTGCCTTCCCAGCCTGCTACATTCCATGTGCCTTTCTCTGTGCAATGTCCCAGCATATTTATTCATAATTTGTCACACACCAACAACTGTCTGCCTAATGCCATAATTCAGTGTTAATAATGAATTGTCGTAATTAGCCCGCTCATCTTGACTACAGCAAATCAATATACAACTACACACTGCTAGGCACTGACAGAGAGAAATAACAATGAATCCTCCACCACTGGACAAGTATTTCACACACATATGCGTAGACACAGAACTGAACACAATAAATCTCAGTTACAGCTTTTCTACACACCTGACACTTCAGGCAGGACTGGAAAATCAAACACAAGAGGTGATAAAGTCAGTGAAGTTCCCAGGGCGGGTCCTGAAGAAAAAAACAGCTTTACAACCATGGGATTCACAAAGAGAAGGAATTAAAAGCTAAATCAAATCCTTCATTAGCAACTCAGAATCCCTAAATCACCACTGCCTTCATTTTAATCTCTTAGAATTCACAGAATACTTTGGGTTGGAAAGGACCTCTAAAGGTCATATAGTTCAACCTCCCTGCAGAAAGCAGGGATGTCTTTAACTAGAGCAGGTTGCTCAGAGCCCCATCAAGCCTGACCTTGAATATCTTCAGGGATGGGCCTTACACCACCTCCCTGGGCAACCTGTTCCTGTGTTCCACCACCCAAATGATTCCATTAAGGTCTTTTGGCCGAATCCTGTGACACAAGGTAGGAATGCAGGTGGATAAGACCCGGGAGGCTGAAAGACATTAAAAAACAACAATAAACTAATACTTGAGCCCCTGCCTGCCAGAGCACCACAGTTTACATTAAAAATGGGGAAGATACATAAGAATGGATGATAAAATTCAACTGGGCATGAGGTGCTTTTACTGCTGAGGAGTTCATGAAGCATTGTGTAGTGGAGATCACCATCCCCAAGAGGTGCTGTGACAGAAGCAATACATGCTTCTATAGAAGCAGCTGTTGTGCAGCTGAGGGTAGATTGTCTCGAACACCCGAAGTTGTTTGTGGTCTGAGTTTCACATGTTGCTAAGGGAGATGAACAAGTGTCTCCTTGCAAGTGTCTCCTCTCTTGTGAAGGTCTGGGACCATTTGAAGCTGTTTTGCTTTTGAAGGCTTTCACCTCCAGCCTCTATGAATATTTTCCAACACCAGAATTCAAAGATTGGGATAATTAAAAAAAAAATACATTAGAACAGGCAGGGAGCAAAAGTCACGTGCCAGCAGATTCTCTCTCAGTGGTAATGAGGTTGCCTTCCTTCCCAGAACAGTAATTCTCTCTTCTCTGTTGTTCTTTTGTATGAGAGATGCTGAAGTGAAGCAAACTCCTACAGCCAAGTTTCATATCCCAGGAAAACTGTTATTTCTGATGGAAACCCATTGTTTCTGATGGAAAACCCTGCCTAGCAGCAAACCACAGCTGCTCTGTCAGGAGCCATTATGATGAGGGATTACCAGCTCAAGCCATCTGCCTGCGCTTTTTTTTTTTTTTACTGTGTGATGCTGTAGTAAATCTTGACAAAATTAAATCCAGGAGTGACCAATCTCTTTGGGGCTGAGCTGCCCCCAGAACACTGATATTCCCACTCTGCTGGTCAAGGAGATTAAAATAAAAAACAATTTAAAAAAAAACCAACCTGGCCTGGTGATTTATGAAAGATGATTCAGCGCTCTATGAACTGTGTGGCCAGCATGGCCTCGTTAAAAAACATAAACAGTGTGGAACAGGAAAGAGTGTTAAATCAATAGCCTGATTTGGGCTACATTAATTTCAAATCCCCTTTGCTGTGCAAATACGTTACAGTGATTCACAGAGACAGCCTGAAAGTAATAAGTGCCTCTGTGTTATTACACAGCAAAATGTTAGGTGCTTGGGAGTCATCCCGGGCAGACAGATGATGGCATTAGTGATTTAATTGACCCTTATGGATAAAAACACACATGAGGAATGGCAGAACTATTAGCAAGCAGTGTGGTGTGTGCAGAAGTCAGGTCAGTGGAGAGCAGAGGAGAAGCTCTTTTCCCTGTGCTGGGAAAGCAACACGGCTGTTGGCTTGGTGTGAATGCCAGGAAGCAGCCACAGAACGGTATGGATTGGAAGGGACCTAAAAGATCATCTAGTCAAACCCCCCTGCCATAGCAGGATCACCTAGACCAAGTCACCCAGGAACGCATCCAGGCAGGTCTCGAATGTCTCCAGAGAAGGAGACTCCACAACCTCCCTGGGCAGCCCATTCCAGAGCTCTGGGTCAGAATCATTGGGGTGTGCAGATGGGTACAGATATGGTAAGACATGGGCATTCCCTGGGAACAGCTCAGTCCTGTCCATAGCAAGGGCCACATCCTCTTCATGGAGACCAAGAGGCCATGTGACAGCAATGGTGGGTGAGGGATGCCCTGTAGAGTGAAGGAAGAAGGTGAAACCCCAGGACAATCTTGGGATTTAAAGCAGGAAGAGCTTTGCAGAAGGTACCTGGTAGAAAGGCATGTCCCAACAGTGCACATCATGGAGCTGCAGCTAAAACCACTGCTCTCATGGGTTTGGGAGGCACCTCAGCAAGCCTTACCATTGCAGTGGAGTGGGAGATGTCTTCATCCTACTCACAGGACAGAGAAAATGTCATCGTTGCCTGAAGGTGGTGATAAGTGCACATTGCAGAATAATGGAGCACATCCTGACCCCTCTTCTTCTTCCTCATTGGTTGTGGCTATGCAATGAGACTCAGCACACTGCAGATTTAATACATCCCTAACTGGGTGGCTGGGAGAGGAAAAGTTCTGATGTAATTGGGTAATCATAAAAGTACAAAGGTTTTCTAGTACTTGCATGCAAGCAAAGTTCATCCTTTTACCTAGAAGGATCTCATAATTCTTCCTGTTACAAATGGTCTCATTATTCAGTATTACAGCTCACAAAAACATAATCCTTTCATCCCAAAGAAAAAAAGAAAAACTAGCAGTCTTTTACATGCACATTCAGTCACAGTCCCCCCCACCCTCACTAAAGTCCTGACATACCAGCATGAATTCATGGAAACAAAATCTAACAATTTTTTTTCATAAGCAGAAACGTAGGCAGGAAAGGGATGGAGGCACAGACTTAATGGCATATCAAACCCTACTAAAAGTTAAGGATTACATAATAGTTCTTAACTCCTGGAGCTCAGGTTAGGGGGGCAGATGCAGGAAAATTACACAAGGGAGTCTGTGTTCCCTGTTTTAGAGAGAGAAACAAATTTCCAGCAATTAAACAATTTAATTTTCCAAAAAGGAAGACAGAGATGGGTCTAAATTAAGGTATAACCTAATATGAGGAAAATCTTAAGGACAGCAGTTTTGGCAGTCTCTTGTTAGGTGAATAACACACTCTCCTTAGCAGAAGGCCATGAGTCCCTAAAGAAAACTCTTCTGGATTTAGACAGTGCTTTCAGAATATCAAATACATATGAGGGAGAAAAGACTTTTCTTAGGAAGGATTAACTCCTCAGGCCAAACAAGCTTTAACTCACGACTAAGGGTTCTCTAAAGATTTATGCAGCCAGAAAAGTGGAAATTAAAAAAAAATAAAATATAAAAACAAATAACTGGCTTTGGCAGGCCCATAGGCAGCATGGCTGAATTAGGTCTGACTAACACTGGGTTAAGATCTGTACCTCAGGCAATCATTTTCTATTAAATAGATTATATTCAGCACATAGACAGCACATTTGTATAACACTACGAGGCTACATAAGAAAAGGCAGAAAATAAATTGTTCTGGGAATAGGAGCAGGGAAAGAACCACAGGAAAAATAACAACTTTTTAAATTTAGGAGAGGAGATGATTTACCAAAGACAATGATCACCCCTTAAAGAATCATAGAATTATAAGGTTGGAAAAGACCTCCAGGATTAACTGTTCTGAGGGACTTATTAAGAACTTCTTACTTCATCAAGAGATCCAGAATACACCATCCACCTACCAAAACAGGGAATACAGTGATGCAGGGCTCAGGAAGATGCTCTCCCAGGGCCTCACATAGCTCCTGAAATGCTCCAGACCACAGGAGGGAAAGTTTCTTACCCAGGGGGACCTCATCTGGCTTTATACCATGGCAGAAGCTTTGGCTCATAAAGGACAGAACATATGGACAGAAAACAGTTGAAAAACTGCTGTTTGGAAAAGCTTCAATTCCGAGATATTTTGTGTCAAGTTTTTGTAAATTTTTCAAACTGAAACATTTTAGAAAATACGTATTTTCCACAAGTCGCCATTAGTCATTAATACATATAGATTATCCACCTTTTCATTTAAATGGTACAAAAACTTTAACCTCCAAGAAGATAAACTCCAAACATCCTGTCTTGTCCTCTACAGATTTCTTTTTCACTTTGGTTTTTTTTTTAAAAATGAAGTTTGATTTCCATAATGAACTGAAGTGCACTTCTGAGTTTCCAATGCTTATTCTGAGCAGGGAAAGAGAAGTTCCAGAGAAGTTCAGCTCTTAATTGATTCAGAACAGGGCCACTATCCAAATTCACTAAGTAGGTACCTGTCTTTCAACCAATTTCAAGCAGGCCAATTAAAAAAAAAAAAAGTCTCACCATGGATCAAATCATACAATACACGAAACTCCTCTTCTGCAGAATAAGAAAGCTGCACCTTTTAAAGGATGAGGCTTTGAAGTGGGGCCTGGGATTTGATCCACAGGTCCTCCTGACAATGGGGATTTGGCACTCCCATCAATTATTATTAAAAAAAAATGTAATATAATCGCTCAACAGAAAAACAGTGTTTGATAAAACATGTTATTTTTTTCTCATGTGGCTGGAAGAGTCCTCTGATTTGCTGGAGAAGAAGCTCATGATTTGCTATTTTCTGTCTGACTGCATCTGTCACATTTCTGAAGACCTAAGTAAGCTGAATCAAACAGAGTAAAGCTGACAGCAGTCCCCCTGCTCTGTGAACCTATAAATCTAATGTGAAGAAAGAAATTAAATGAGAGAAGGAAAAAAAATCTCTTTTAAAAGTAAAGATTCTCTCTTTACAGAAAAAGTATTTTTGAAGTAGTTCTGAAGAGGATAAATCACCCATCCCAAATGTCAGATGAGCTTTCAACAGAGCTGGAGCCACAAAGAAAAAGCAGAGTGGATTGCCCTGAAAAGTGGAAGCTGTGATCGACTGATGGGGATATTGGTATTTTATTATTTTATATATATTATTATTAATAGGCAGCTGTACCTCTAATTTTGGTGCTCTGTATCCCGCAACCCAGAACAGAGACAAAGGTTATGGCATCCCATCCCATCATCAGATGGGCTTGTATCTGCTGTACCCGCTCACGCCATGAGGACATCATTCTTTACAAGCCTCCCAGTTGTTTTATATTGCTATTAATGTCACCAGAAGTTTATACGAACATATGGGGACCAAGATGTAGCTGCATCATCAGCTGTAACGTGACAAGCGTGGGGAAGGTTGTCCAGACATTTATACAACCCCTCAGCACTAGCATCTGCAGAGAACTGGCTTCAGGTGCAGAAGGAAAAAGGGATGGATCACCTGTAACTCTGTGCAATGCTGACCTGCACCCACCAAGAAACCAGAAGTCCTGCCACACCACAGCTCCTATCCTTCCCACAGGCTACAGGTGCCTCCTTCAAAGTGAGAAATGGAGAAAAGACTTTGGGTATGTGGCATTCATAAGGGGCAAGAGGAACGTGAGCCCCAAGAGATTATCATTACAGCATCTGGGACAGGGGTGTCCACACCCTGGAGGACAAGAGAAAGGGGATCAAGGGGACCTGCTTCTTCCCACCTTACTCCAGAAGAAGAAATCCCTCTAGAGCAGGAACCAGCTCCAAGGACAATCACACAACTGGGAGAAAGAGGGCTGAAGAATAGGAGGGAGAGCTCCTTCCCCATTCAGCATTCCTGAAATGTGCTGGTGAAAAGGTTTAATAGCAACATGATCTCCACTGATTTCATGGCATTTTTATGATATTCAGATTATAAAAGTCTTCCAGTCTATCACCCACTCGTACTCCTTTGTCTAGCTGGAATGCACAGCATGACTAGACATATAGGGACAGACTGAAGACAAGGTTTATTATAACCTGGAACTGCTCATATATACTCATTTGTAATGCATTTTAGTCTTCCAGCATCTTACGACACTGTTGCAAAGTCAGCTATTAAAAGAGCAGCTCTGTGTTTTCATCATGAAGCTAGGACACGGTTACAGAAATGAGAGCACAGGCTGTGAAAGAGAGATGGATGGAGGGGAGCAATTAAAAAAACTCCCAAATTCAGTAGGAAAAATTTCCCTGTCTTTAGCATGCTCTGAATCCATCTTCCTTCAGTATAAGTTGAGGACAATTCACATTTCAGATCTTATGTTTTTGTTGTTAAAAAAAACATAAAAATATTTGCTTCAGAGCTCAAAATTGCTCTGGAGATCAGCTGAGGAGAGAAGCTTTCTTATTTCTTATTGACTTCAAGGACAGCATCAATGTTTTTCAGGATTGCCACACTGGAATTTGCAAATATCTATGAATTTCCAGGCTCCTAGTCCAACTTGGCCTCACTTGCAGTTTCTTATCAGTTTCCTGTTAGTAGCAAGAGTTTCCTTCCTTGGATTTCCCTAATGTTAATTTTATTTAGCTCCAAAGTATGATTCAACAAGTAAATGATAATTCCATTCCTTTAGCTTGACTTTCATAAAGTCTTGGGGGGGGGGGGGGGGGGGGGGGGAAAAAAAAAAAAAAAAAAAGAAAAAAAATAAAAAAAAATATAATATACTATACTATTAANCTATTTTGATAGTTCCTATCTACAGGAACAGTCTGTAAAATGACCCCTGGTGCATTTACATCCAACTTCACAAAACAAAATTTCTGCTCCGAAGAGCAAGCAGGGAAAAATGTTAAATCACAAAGATTTCTACAATTCTCTTGCTAAATTTCCTCAGTCCGAAGTCACGCTGCTACACACTTACTGAAGCTACAATTTGTCACAGTGCTTTTCTTTCTAGAACATGCACTCTTCAAAGGAAACTACTGGGTCAAACTCAGTATCAAAATGCAATTTCACTTGCACCACTGCAGTCAATGGAGTTTCCTGACAGCTTTATCCAATGGCACATTTCAAAGAAAGAGGGTGGGGGGAAGCACATAGGCTTATGAATAGCAGAAATCTTCCCCAGCTTCCTTCAGGATTGATTCTCAAGGTTAATTGGTCTTTTATGTACAGATGACTTGCAGGAGCTGACTCTTTATCTCTGTAAAGTTCAGTTCATAAAATAATTTCTAAATCCGACTGTGCTATAGCTGGGGAGGAAGCAGAAGGCTAGAAAAGAGATAAATGGAAAAATAAGAAGGAAGAGGTAACTAAGATGGAGGCAAAAGGAAAATCACTGCTGCCAAAGAGGAGGCAATTGGTTCTTTTAACTGTAAGGATTGCAGTACAAATATATTAGCTATCATGTTATACATTCACAGAATACACTAGGCACAGGCAGATAATACTGCAGCATGGTTATATGAAGTCAAAAGAACAGACCCTAGTCATGGTTGGCTTCATCTTACAATACTGAATTTTGCATTGAGCTGTTTTTCCTCCAACAGGATTTTTTTGCAGCTTTTCTTGCTGTTTCTGGGCAGCGAACAAGGGCAGCAGGTAGAACAGTTTCTTCAGCTGTAAAGCACAATAACTGCTCAGGAACTAGGATGCATTTTGATGATTAATTTAATGATCCTGAAGCCTAAACACCACCTATAATTGGCCTTTTATCTCCACTGTTGTGAGAGGCAGATCATTAAAACTCGCTTCAAACACTGGCAGGACCTGTATGTCAGAGGGGACGAAGCTTTCAGCCTTCATGCAGCCTTAGCAACAAGGGGTGCTGTCAGAGCTGGACCTAAATGGATGCACACTTCATGCTGGCCACGACAGGCTGCCAGCTCCCTGGGTTCACTACGTACAGATGCTTTGATAAGGCAACATGAACAATAGCTAAAAGCTGCGTCAAGAATGTTTCCATAATTGTCTCACCTGTATTTGCAAGGGTTTTTAAAAGAGAGCAGTTCCATCAGCAGTGCCCCTCAGAACACTTGATTTAGAAAGTCTATAACCACCCCAGCTTCCCATGAACATATTTTTATGCCACACCTAGAAAGCAGAGCCTTGGAAAGTATCCATGTCACCACAGAATGCAGAAATGGACCCAGGAGTCCAGGAATCAGTCCAGTCACTCCGGCCATCGCAGAGAGGTGACCCTGTCAGCAGTGAAATGTCCTCATCTCGTGCTGTTGGCATTTCAGGCAGTTCAGCTTCAACTCAGCATTCAGGGTGCCATAAGCAGCAGAATAAAACTGATATTACATTTTCTCTCTCCATTACAACCTCCTACAATCTATTTGAATTTGAACTGAATTTCTAAATTCAATTTGAATTTAGTTTAAATCCAATTTGAATTTTAATTGAATTTTTCTCTAGGCTATTTATTTACACCCTTCATCACTGGTTTCTTCAGGAAAAGCCACCAGGAGACAGACTGGCACTTTCTGTCACCAAAATGATCTTTTTCACTATACTACTTGATAAATTTACTCTGTTACACTGTCATCCTGTATCTCTGGATCTCTTTAGATATTACTTATTTCCAGATTTCTGCTTTCCACTGAACACATCTTTTAGATTATTTTTATTACAGATACTTGAATTATTCACTGAAAGTCATTTTTTTTTTCTGGTTAATATAATCCACCCTTCTCTAAGAAGTCATTAGAAAGTCTTATTTTTATCATTGGTACATATTAGCTAGTGTGAAGGAGCAGAGTCATTTGGGAGGGCACTGTCACTTGCAGTTACATGGTAAAGCAGCCCAGCATGTGCCAATATTTCCATATCCCCAATTTAAACCCAAAATATAGAGTAATCTTCTAGTATTGAGCCCAACCTCAGAACTAAGCATGTATCTGTAGGCAGCTGATGGATCAAGAGCTAGGATCTGCATTCCCTCTACCACTTGCATGCCCTGATATGCAGATCCTTTACAGGAGACATGGAACTTTTAAAATTACCAAAAGTGTGTGGACAAAAAGCTGTCTAAACGTCCAGGAACAGCTTTTGAAAAGGATGTAAGGAAGAACTGGATTTTCATTGCAAATTGGAGAACACTGGCACAGTCTCTTTCTGAACAAAGCAAAGCAGTTCTGCTGTTAGGACACATACAGTCAATGCACCACATACGGCCTTTAGCTTGCAAAGAAAGGAAGAGCTTCATATTTTTTGTTGTGTATACCTAAAATCATTAAAAAAACAAAAAATAAAACAAAACAAAACAAAAAAAAGCAAATGCTGAGGATATAAAAATAATTCATCGGGTGCTCTATCACTAAGTTACACATGTAGCAATCAAATACCTCCATGCCATGAATTATTCCTTTTTCTTCAGTACTCCTATAGCTACCAGTTTGGTACCATCTACACAGTTTTTGAGGGTAGTTAATACTTACTTTTTTCAAAAGGAAAAAGTTAAATAAAAATGTTTTTTCTCTGTGAAGTAGTTACCCTGCTATGAATCTCTGTCTGGATGTGTCATTGCTTTGTTTACAGCTCCTCGGTCACTTATCAATCCATGCGATAGGACACAAAACACAGGNCTTTTATCTCCACTGTTGTGAGAGGCAGATCATTAAAACTCGCTTCAAACACTGGCAGGACCTGTATGTCAGAGGGGACGAAGCTTTCAGCCTTCATGCAGCCTTAGCAACAAGGGGTGCTGTCAGAGCTGGACCTAAATGGATGCACACTTCATGCTGGCCACGACAGGCTGCCAGCTCCCTGGGTTCACTACGTACAGATGCTTTGATAAGGCAACATGAACAATAGCTAAAAGCTGCGTCAAGAATGTTTCCATAATTGTCTCACCTGTATTTGCAAGGGTTTTTAAAAGAGAGCAGTTCCATCAGCAGTGCCCCTCAGAACACTTGATTTAGAAAGTCTATAACCACCCCAGCTTCCCATGAACATATTTTTATGCCACACCTAGAAAGCAGAGCCTTGGAAAGTATCCATGTCACCACAGAATGCAGAAATGGACCCAGGAGTCCAGGAATCAGTCCAGTCACTCCGGCCATCGCAGAGAGGTGACCCTGTCAGCAGTGAAATGTCCTCATCTCGTGCTGTTGGCATTTCAGGCAGTTCAGCTTCAACTCAGCATTCAGGGTGCCATAAGCAGCAGAATAAAACTGATATTACATTTTCTCTCTCCATTACAACCTCCTACAATCTATTTGAATTTGAACTGAATTTCTAAATTCAATTTGAATTTAGTTTAAATCCAATTTGAATTTTAATTGAATTTTTCTCTAGGCTATTTATTTACACCCTTCATCACTGGTTTCTTCAGGAAAAGCCACCAGGAGACAGACTGGCACTTTCTGTCACCAAAATGATCTTTTTCACTATACTACTTGATAAATTTACTCTGTTACACTGTCATCCTGTATCTCTGGATCTCTTTAGATATTACTTATTTCCAGATTTCTGCTTTCCACTGAACACATCTTTTAGATTATTTTTATTACAGATACTTGAATTATTCACTGAAAGTCATTTTTTTTTTCTGGTTAATATAATCCACCCTTCTCTAAGAAGTCATTAGAAAGTCTTATTTTTATCATTGGTACATATTAGCTAGTGTGAAGGAGCAGAGTCATTTGGGAGGGCACTGTCACTTGCAGTTACATGGTAAAGCAGCCCAGCATGTGCCAATATTTCCATATCCCCAATTTAAACCCAAAATATAGAGT
The DNA here is from genome assembly GCA_013401355.1 of Ceyx cyanopectus. Lineage (NCBI taxonomy): Eukaryota > Metazoa > Chordata > Aves > Coraciiformes > Alcedinidae > Ceyx > Ceyx cyanopectus. Next base: position 83,984 of record VYZU01065658.1, on the reverse strand, counting down.
AATCTTCTAGTATTGAGCCCAACCTCAGAACTAAGCATGTATCTGTAGGCAGCTGATGGATCAAGAGCTAGGATCTGCATTCCCTCTACCACTTGCATGCCCTGATATGCAGATCCTTTACAGGAGACATGGAACTTTTAAAATTACCAAAAGTGTGTGGACAAAAAGCTGTCTAAACGTCCAGGAACAGCTTTTGAAAAGGATGTAAGGAAGAACTGGATTTTCATTGCAAATTGGAGAACACTGGCACAGTCTCTTTCTGAACAAAGCAAAGCAGTTCTGCTGTTAGGACACATACAGTCAATGCACCACATACGGCCTTTAGCTTGCAAAGAAAGGAAGAGCTTCATATTTTTTGTTGTGTATACCTAAAATCATTAAAAAAACAAAAAATAAAACAAAACAAAACAAAAAAAAGCAAATGCTGAGGATATAAAAATAATTCATCGGGTGCTCTATCACTAAGTTACACATGTAGCAATCAAATACCTCCATGCCATGAATTATTCCTTTTTCTTCAGTACTCCTATAGCTACCAGTTTGGTACCATCTACACAGTTTTTGAGGGTAGTTAATACTTACTTTTTTCAAAAGGAAAAAGTTAAATAAAAATGTTTTTTCTCTGTGAAGTAGTTACCCTGCTATGAATCTCTGTCTGGATGTGTCATTGCTTTGTTTACAGCTCCTCGGTCACTTATCAATCCATGCGATAGGACACAAAACACAGGCTGAATTTGTTTTAGGAGTGGGTTTCAATGCAATATGATAGCAAGTGCTTTATCACTGGACAGACATAAATAACACGAGCTGTAGTCACCCTCATCTACTTATTTGTCTCTAACACAAAAAGCAATGAAATTTGGCTGACATCATTTGTTCTAGTGAAATCCGTGATTTTGCTATTTGCTAGATAATGATTTTCTCTCCTCTGTAATTTGTTACACTGTTTTAGTCAGGTTTATGAGCCAGTGATAGCCAAGACTGCCTTTTTTTTAAAAAAAATACAGCATTATTTTTTTCCATTTCTCAGACTTTTCCATTACTCATTGTTATACCAAGCTCTTTGTTTAAATTAATGGAACATTTCTTTTCTAGATTCAAATAATGTTTCTGATTATTGTACCAACCCTTCAACACTTTAATTTTTTTTTTTCATGAAAGTATTTCACAGGTGAGTCTCCATCATAAAATATCATCAGTAATGGAGGTAGTGTAAAGTAACCATTATTCTCTCTTTTTCTAGGAATCTAAAAGCTCTCTTCATTTCCTATCTATATTTTGGCCAACATCACCAGGCAACACCACCTATTTCATATAATATATATAATTTCTCATTTCTGCTTGCTGTTTTACCCATGTTAGTCAGAGATGCCTCTTTATATCTTCATCTGGTTGTTTACCTTTCTCAGTGCAGATATTTTTATCCCCACTGTTTTGACAATACCATTGCTTCTATTCTTTTTTCTGAAAAGCTCTGATTAGCTGCTCTGTAACACGTTTAAAAAAAATTAAAAAATCTTATGTCCTTTACTACCACTGGATTTTTTCAGCTACTCCCCCATAGCCCCAGTCCCAGTAAGTGTCCCACAGACATGCTGCAGAAAAATCCGTGATGCTCTGCCCTCAGCACCACTCCCCATAGGGCACCTACCAGCCCAGCAGAGGACTCTGGCCATGCTCAGGTACCACCAAAATCATGACCAGAATCATCAGGGGATCAAGTTCTGCAATCCAGTTTTGCTTGGGACAATTTTTTTTTGTTTAAGAAGAAGCAGCATCACAGCACATGGTCTGCACACTCTTTTCCAGCCATTCCCATTCTGTTCCTCACCAAAGAAAATTAACTCCAGCTGGAAATTCACATGTAGCTGTCTGGGAAAATTAACATTACTTGAATACATTGATGATACTTTGAACTGGCTTTCTTAACCCTGTTTTTCCTTTCAGACACCTGGAGGTAAGTGTTTCACTGTATCCCAGTCTGTTTGCATTATTTTCATCTGCCAAAGAAATGATGATTACTGAAATCAGTGGAGTTAGACTATCAAATCCATCAAAGACCTGGTCAGTGAATTGCAGATGACTACTGAAGAGATTATTATTCATGGCAAGAGCATACAGAGCTTCTAAAACAAATGGAGACTCTTCCTGCTGACCCAATAGCATCAACCTAATCCAAATAAAAATTAAATGGGCATTTTCAGTGGAAACAATTTCTTGAGTCATGCATGTTTCCTAAAATGATGAAACCACCAAGCAGCAATGACTGCCCACACCACCATCCACTAGGAAAGTTGGAATCTGTGTATTCCTCTTAGAAGCAGCAGCCTCCTTTAGCAACACACGCTTCATTAAGGATATACAGAGCCAGACACAATGACTAATGGCCTCTACTCAAGCAAGTCATCCCACTGACTTCAGAGAAATTACCCATGTGAGCCAGAGTTGCCCCAAACCACCATTTCTCAACTGATGCTTTCAAACATATTAATCTTACAACAGCTGCCCCTTTTAAAAATTTGTTAAAAGATTTACTGCTGATGAACCTGGGTTATCTAGCAAAGATTGACAACCTAGAGGCTGTGGACTCCCCTCTGGACATGAAAAAGAATGGGAAGCAAAGCTGAAAGGTCTTTCAATGCTAAGTGGGTCTGAGCATCCCCATAATATCAAAGGGCAGGTCCTTCCTTAAGTGATATGGTCCCCTGATGACATTTAACACTAAAAATAGCATCCCTTTTGTTAGTGCCCTGCTTCAGTACTTCTGTCAAGGAACTAAAGAATTGGCATCCACAGCAACCACCTTCCCAGAGGGTGCTTGGAGAAAGGGAATGGAGACCATATCCCAAATAGACAGATGAATTTTCCATGAATTCTTAAGTGTTTTTCTTAAGGTCTGTAGAACTTACCCACTCCATGCCTCCCTCCTTGATGCCTCCTACTAGAGATACTTGACATTTTTTGCATGCTGCCTTACTTCTCTCTGCATTACCATCTGAGATGACACAAGAGGAACATGTTCAATCCCACGCCCCTCTAGAAATTGAACATGCTGCTGAGAATTTAATTATGGATAGCAATCAACGCAGCAAACTGAGACCAATTGTGAAACAGGGGTTAAGTGCAAAGCATAGACATGATATAGCATCGTGTCTCTTCCTACACATTAAACTTCATCCACAATCAAAGAACTTTATAACATATAGGGATGGTATTATACCACATAAAAAGAATATGCTTTAATTACTAATAAATGACTGCTTAGGTCAACTAAAAATAACAAGGTTTATCAAATGTTATCACCTCCTCCAAAACATTATTTCTACAAAGTTTGGTGCTGGTGCAGTATACTAGTTTTAACATGATATTCAGTAACTAAAATGTCTTAACTTTTCCAAGCACACATTACCTTTTAGGTACATGAACCATTTCTATGCCCAGAAAAGATCATTTTACCTTGACATTTCTAATTAAATGGAAAGCATTGCTCATAGATAAACGAGTGTGCAGATGCTCTTTTCTGCATGGCAGAAGGGAATAGGGAATTAGTCATGAGTTTTTTATACAAATTAAACTACTAGACCTGTCCACAACATCCACATCTGGGTACCATAACAACCAGAGAGTCACTGACTCATTTCCCACCCACTTTTCTCCAATATTCCATCTGATCAATTGTATGCTTTTCTTTTTCTTCCTGGAGAGTCCTCTGATGAGTAAGTACAATGAAAATGTACATCTAAGAAAGAACGCTGTTCTCTTTGGGCTGTGGATAGTTTTGGTAGTCACCTTAAGTTGTGCATTGGTTGTTTGTTTTTCCCTGAACATGAGAAACTGCTATAAATAAACAGAGATAGCTTGATTACTCATAATGGTATAAAAGAGTGAGTCAGGACTGTGACTCTGTATTAGATGTCTGGCAGGGTTGAAGATAACTGGCTTATAAACATCCTGAGTTTCACTCTCATGGATATTTCACAACATAAACTTAAGGCTTTGCCGTAAGGAAAGGCATGTTCATTAGTGCTTAGAGCAAACACTGGGAATAGGTCTTACAGCTCCTGGTCCTCCTTCCATCACCAGCCTGAACTGTCACATGGCTTTGAGAGAACCACTGAGTCTCCCACTTAAATCTGCATCTCCTATACCTTAAAAGCATATTCTCTTAAAGCTCTATCACAGGAGACAGGTATTACAAGATACAGTTATATGCACACATAGGTTTGTTAATGTCCTAGTGTGCCAATGGTTAAGTGCTGCAGCATACTGTGTTATGCCTCACTGGTAAAGCATAGACAACTCAGAAGCCAGGCACAATTATTTATAGGCTGCTTAGCTTCCAGACAGTGATGCAGGTTTCATCCCCATTCGTTGCCCTATACAGCTGGAGAAGACAAATAGCTGCAAAAGCTAAACCATGCATCTATAATAAGAAAAAACAGATGCAATTCCAATTCTCCCAATTGTATTGGCAGCTTGAGTCCCCCTGGACATCCAACAGTCAAAATTGATTTTACTGGTCTCAGAATCACAGTGGCAGCTCGTGTGCCCACCATGGCTGCAGCTGCTGGCCCCCAGCACAGCATCAGGTCCCACTCCAGTGGGCAAGCACCTTGCTGACAGCATCAAGAGATGGAACAAAGAGGAAAACAACACAGCGTGCTTCTCATGGAAAACTAACACACAACAGCCTTGCTTCCAAGAAATGTTCATGATAAAACACTAACATTATTTAACACGAATTCATCTGACCTTACTGACTGGAGCATTGTTAAGGCAGAAATTTAAGCTTAGTCACAAAAGGGCTTAATTAAAATTTCACTATGGATTCACCTAAGTATCCAAAGCATTTCTGATCTGAATGTTCACTCTTGTTCGGATTACAGAGTCCAAAACTCCTATTAGTAATTGCTGCTCCTTCTGAACTTGCTCAGACAGGGTCAGCATTTACATCAGACTTTGTGTATGTCATTTCACCCCTCACAGGCCATGGAAGAATGTGGGAAAGGAGAGAACACTTACACACCATCATATCTCTTCAAAATAATTATCTCGAAGATATAGAGATTGATTCAAAAGGCAGCATCCAGTAACAGAGGGAAAATCAGCCACCATTAAGTCTCCAGTTTCAGTAGTATATAATTTAATCCTAAAGGCAAGATAACAGTAAATGAGCCAACAATACCCTATAGAATTTTATTTTTATGGCTTCTCCAGTAACAGAGAACAGGACCAGATTTTACCACTGCTAACTAACTCTGCTACTCTGGGAATAAAAGGCAAACACTGTGCTACCCTGTGTAGGAGGCTGAGAAACTGAGATGTCAATTTTCCTTTTTTATAGGGGTGGAGGAAGAAATTATATCAAGCCATAATAATGAGTGAAAATAAACAACTTTGATACTGAAATTGCCTAAAGACAGGAAAATGCAGTCCAATTCTAGAGGTGAAATGTTTGAGCTAAAACGGTGAGGTCATAATAATTAGAGATTAAAACCTCAAGGCTGCCAATGTATCTTTAAAAGCACAGCTAATTAATCCCATAATGAGGAGTTTTGAGCACAAAGTTACTACCTATAGCCTTAGCTGGAAGGCTCAGGAAACACTAGGATTATTTTATGATAGATATTTCAAACATCATCTCATCCAAGCACACAAACCCTCCTGTGCTTTGCTTAACCACTCCCACGTAGTGATGGAGCTTCCCAAGGCTCAGGAGCCCAGAGGACAGGCACAAAACTGCTCCTACATGGCTCAGGGGTGATGGTGATGCCTAGGGCACAACTCAACTCTGGACAGGCAAAAGCCATGACAGAGCATCCGAGCTAGTGGGGAGAGAAGTGAAGAGGTACCATCCACCAGGACCCAGAACAGTGTTTCGTGTTAATCATAGGGATTATAATAATCATTACTTTGCATGGCTATAAATCAGCTATGCAAGGAAATGTAACCAAAGCTTTGATCATTCAGGATTACCCTAGGAAGTCCAGTCAGGTTTATTTTCCCATTCTGAAGGTGAAAATGGAAATCTATTTAAAATAAAAATTGATAAACTCTAAAAAATTCTAGTTTTGTCCTAAAAATGATCAGTTTTGTGTTTTGTCCAAATGAAAGCTAACACACTAATATTTTAACAGGAGTCAAGTGTCTTGTGAAATTGCAAACTTGCCCAGAGATGCTTGGTTTAGAACTACAAGCCAAAAATTGGCAATCTTTTGTCTCTACCTCTCAGTGTACATACATGTGTGTATTGACTGCAGCTCCAATACACTGACGAATGCAGTGCTCAGTTACATCATCACCAGAGAATCCCATCCCTAAATCCCAGTTTCATGCTCTAACCCATGCTCTCACCTAGGTACAGACTCGCTGTAGAATTTTGGACGCCTCAAGAATCAACAGAAAAAAAAACAACAAAACCACACACCAAAAACCAAGAATAAGATTTTCAGAGAGCAGTTGAAATCCACTCTCATTTCAATTAGTAGCAGAAATTTCACCAATTTCAATGGAAACTAAACAAAACCAATAATAAATCCTTTCAAAAACTCATCTTTTATCTTCCTCGGAGTCAAGACACCATTTTGTTCCATCATTAAGAAATCCACCATAATCAAACCAAATAAAAGGTCCTGAGGAAACTCTGAACCTCGTTCTGACAAATTACTGGGAAGCTGCAGCTTTGCAGGCTGGAGAAGGAGAGAAGCCCAGGTTAGTAGCTCTCTCCACTGCACAGGCAGGGATCTCAGCTGTGAGCAGGATCCCTGGAGTAACACATATCACTAGCTCAGCCCAGGAACGTGGGAATATCATTAATGCAGAGTGATCACACGGCTGTTTGTCAGGACCAGATGGGAAAAGTCCTCTCTGAACTGCAACTGGATACACATAAATCAGTGACATGAATTTTCATCTGCAAGATAAGGCTAAAAGATACCAGCTCTGCTACAGAGGCACTGCAAGAGAATACATACAGCTTACTGTGAGTACTGAAGGATGGACCACAGACAGTCAACACCTGGCTTACCACATAGCCTACAATCATTTAAGGTTTATCTTAGCACCAAGAGTCATGAAAATTGTTTATAATTTTGATTGTGACTCTGAGAATTGGTCAGCAGCAATAATATGGACCATTCTTTTGCATAAATTAAAAAATAAATAATTATCTGCTCCTAAACACAGTGTGATCACTAGTAAATGAACAGGGTTATTATCTCCACACCTGCTACTCACCCCAGCTCACTCCCCTCCCGCCCTTCTCCCACCCACAAAATTCCCAGCTCATGTAATCCCTCCTTCACCTGCATCACGGAAAGGGAGCCAACACAGCTCTCATACATTTTTAAACTCAGCCTGGAGAGGGGTTGACACAGAGGTGGAGCTGACCTTTCCAGCTTCCAGCTGCAGCTAGCAAGCCTCGAGCTTGTCACAACTCTTTCTACTGTAACTAGTGCCTTGAAATTGTACAGCACTCATTGGATTAATAGAGAAACTTTACAAGCAGGAAAACAAATTAGTTTGAAGCACAGATAGTAATGTGTAATACAATTTAATTTATAATTATCATACAAATTTATATAATTTTGGTAAAAAAACAGCCCAGACAATCTCCAGGATGAGGTTGCCATGCAAATGCTGCAATGGGTTGCATTACCCAACCCCACCTTCTCCTTCCCTGCTCCTGCCAGGACCTGATGTACCCAGTTCTCACCTGTCAGTGTGTCACTACACAGTTATTGTTCTTTCCAATCCCTAGAATACATCTAATATTTTGCTAACCTTTGCTAACCCGAGATGTGTCAATTTGCCTTTCAGGATTCCCAGCATCAACCCCATGTATTTCTGACACACACTTATGCCGTTACAATGGTTAAATCATCGGGGTCTTGCTCTTCTCAATCCACAGGACCTTTCTCAAAGGGTTTTGCTGTCTAAATAGCACATTGGATTTGACTTCAAAGCAAAATTTTACCATTTCTGGCGTCAAATAACTGCTTTGGAGGAAGTCAGCTGCTTTGACATCGCATTGTCTTTGGTGCAGAGCAAAGAAATTGGTGCAATCACTTTGTCACAGCTCTCCCACAAAAATCTTTGAAACGCTTCACCCTTTGTGAAAATACGCTGAATGGAATAATCCATGGCCAGACCTTACCCTTAATAGACTTGTCAGCAGCACGTTGGCTTACTGTAGGGTAGCAGCATGTCATCTGCTGTCGCTCTGAACTGTAACACCCAGCACTCACACAGCCTTTCATCCTCATAAAGCTCCACAAATATTTAAAGAACCCAAAGGAGAGTTCAGAACCTTCCCTCTTGAAAATTAACCTCTATGAAAATGATTTCACTCTGGCTATGTCCCTCCCTTCTATTTTCTTCCCCAGAGTGTGTCAGTGAAAGTTCCTAGCACTGGGGCTCTCAGAAAGCAAATACTAAATCCTTCAAGAAGGGATGGTAACTCCACCACCCAGTGAGAGGATGGAGCCAGAGGGCAAACCTCATATCCATTTAAACTGCACCAAGTTTCATTTTTGGCTCTCCAGGAGTCAAAGCATTCTCTTGAATGCATTCACACACCACCCACAGATCATACCCTTCATACTCCTCCAAGATACAAGCTCCTCAGTTCTCTAACTCTGCCACTGTTCACCACCATTGCTTGACAAATGCCAGCAGAAGATGGATTCATCTCATTGAATTACAGCCATCTACAGGGTGAGACTTCTTGTCTGGTCAGTAAGCACATGTGGAGAGAGCAGCCTTTGTACATGATAGTGTGGGATAATGTTTTTCTCCTATGACACTCATGCTTCCTAAACAGGCTGTAGCAGAGACTTAAAGGTCTAACAAAGAAATTAATTAAACCAAAGCAAGTGACAAGAAAGGTGGAGATCCCCCTTTGATGCAGGTGTCCATGCAGACTGCCAGGCTCTCCTGGCAATCAGGAGTACAATTCTGATGATCTTAGAAATTCATGCTTTGGGTTGTGGGGTTTTTAACCTTTCAGCCTTAAAACCTACCAAATTCACCTGCAAATCTTTATTGTTTCTCAAAAAGATTTTAGACAAGGGTTAACAGGAAATTATTTTTTTTTCCAGTAGGCTCCTAAATCTTCTATAAAAAACCCAAACAGATTAAAGAGAAAATTGAAGGAGAACATGTTGGTAAAGGATGTTTATAAATATATTTATAGTCATTATCCTAAAGTTATTGAGTCATCCAGTCTTTTAGTCACCCAGCAGTAATATTTGAACAGATTTAATCCAGTTCCATAAAGTAAGTATTTTTCCATTAACTACAATGAGCTTTCTATGAGTTTTTATAATTTTCTCTTCTATTTACAGAATAATAAATAAGGCTTGTCAAACTGCGAATGACTTTCATTACTACCAATCTATACATGACAACCGTTCTTTACTATTCAAAACAAGAAAATCTCAGTTTCAGGGTTATCCATGAAGTGTTGCTTTTTTATGATGGTTTTGGTTTTCGTTTTTTTCTTTTTCTAAGAGTCTCACTCTCTACAAGCATTTAAATGCCCATGAGCAAACTTCTTCAGTGATACTTTTACTATCTGTGGCACATCTGTGATTTTACACTATCCTAGAAATACCCCACTGCCTCATATCACTTTGCTTCCACAAAGCAAGAAACAGTTTTTCCAGATGTTAAGGAATCCCACTGTTTCCAGCCTTTTCAATGATAACACCTTTTCTTGAGATTATCTCTTCCAGAGCAGGAAATCCTATTTCAACACTCACTACAAGTATTTAAAAGTAATTTGTTATTGGTTTTTTTTCCTTTTGTTTTTGTTTGTGACAAGTGGTTTTCAAGTCACTGCATGTGCAAGTTTGTGGAAAACAGTCACGGTAGTGCTGAGCACATCTTCACCTCAACCCGAAAAGCCCAATCCCTTAAACTCCTTGCTGAAGTATGCTTTCAGGGATTAATCCTACAATATTGGAGGCAACTAGTTTCAAAGATAAAGCATTAACACAGATGTTACACTTAATGAAAAATGCCAGGTTTAATGCCAACATTCAGAATCCCATGCAGGCCCATCAAAAGCAGGATTAATGGGCTAGAGCTTTTTAACTGTCAATATTTAAGCATCCTATCCATAGCATAAGTACTTGCCTTGTTAACTGCTGGAAATCTATCCCTTATCCACTCTATTATATCAATAAAAAAGTAAAAGGAAGTGTAGTGCCTCACACTTTTGATTTGATAGTATTTTCCTTCCCCTACTGTCATAAATTTATACCTACAAAACTTTACAGAAGACTCTCTAAATCCTCATGGCTTGTTGTTTGTTGAATGAACAGTCAGAGCATGAGGAAAACAGGCAGCCTTGCAGAGGAAACAATGACACGTTGACTCCATGTGCCACATTCACAAGGAGTTTCCACATCCTGCTTTAGCCAAAAGCTGCAGGTGACATCCATAGTGACTACTGAAGGATCTTCCAGGACGACCCACATGTTGACACTCATCTGTTTTTCTTATGACAAGGAAAGCTTTATGTGGGAGTGGAAGATGTTCCCCAAAGGGCTCTAAGATGCCAGATGTGTGCCGTGGTGCCATCAGGATGGATGGTCCCCAAGTGGCCAGGTTCCCCTCCCCTGCTCTCTGCCACACTGACAGAGCAGCATCCAGACACATAAGCAGAGAGCTGTTTGCACAAGGTCACTTCCATAGATACAAACCAGCTTTTGTTTTCATGAAAGTAAATTTTAGTGCTTATTGCTCACAAATACCAACTATACAGTACATCTTATGCAAACATTGTGTGCATATGAACACTACATAAAGCCACCCACAGGATCGCAGCATAGCAAACTAATTCATACACACTGGCACTGTGTAATAAGCCAAAACACTCTCCAAGAACAAGATTCATGTTTCTCTATAAACATGGTTAGGCTTTTTATTCAGAGCTATGCAGTTATTACAGTTGAGAGGGCCTGATAATACCAAAGTTGATCACAGTTCTAATTATAACTTTTAATATGGTGAATTTTATTCATTCCTCCTCCTTTTCAACCTTGACTTTTTATTCCCAGTTATTCAAGGCTTAAGACTTGTAAATGAAAAGTGAAGCTTCTGGTTTTTTGAGTATAGATCTTGCTGACTGTTGCCTATTCAGAGAGCAAGCTGCACAAAAAGAGTTCAGGGTAGAACTATTTAATAGCTCAGAAGCAAATCCCAAAATGCAATTACCTAAGGTACCTGCAACATCCCAACAGATGTCTTAAAGCCACAGGGAAAATTGCTGAGCATTCATTTATGAAGGAGTCAAGGCCATCAGGAGATCCCAGACCTGAGATGGACCAGAACCACAAGTCAACTGCTTCAAGGCAAATGAGCAAATCTTGGCCCAAGGTGGACCCCACTTAACAGATGTCCAAGGTTTCCTCAGGCTTCCTTTGAGCACTCAGCTTTTCATCCCTCAAGATAGCTTTTTTCTTTTTATTTCTGCCTCTTGGTCTCCTTCTGAACCCCTGCACCAATGCTGGGCAAAATTTCAGCAGTTCCTTAAGCACTTAAGGTTAAGTGAACCCAGTTCTTGTGATGCCTTGTCATATCCTTTCTTCATCAGATGCAAGACAAGTTTCAGTCTTTTTTTATATACACAAAACAAAGGACATAGCAAAAACCTCACTTCAGGTGCTCTTGAGACATGTAAAGTCAAACTAGAACTGCATTAGACAGAAAACAGCTGAGTAAAATAATTTACCTCAGATAATTTACCTGAGCTGATAATTTCAGTGTTAAAAATATATCTGTGTACTTGAGAAAAATGTGAGAGATGGAGCAAATGTTAAGATAAATATAGCATATTTATCTACAAGGTCCCTCCAACCACAATGAACCATTTAGCACAATATGAACATTTTTTTTCCACATGCAAATGCATTCTAGAGCCTGTTCATCTCCTTCTGTAGAGCCACTACCTCTCTGAGCTACCCTCTGAACCAGGCTTAACTTCTGCAGTTATGGTATCCATGGGGAACATACATCTTCCAGGATTCAGCCCACAAACTATTGCCAAACTGCCCCTCTCATCCTCATGGGGCTTCCAGCAGGTTCATGGAGAGACATATAAAGGTAATACAATTTTACAAGTTGTTCACTTTAATCCAGTGAAGACCTGAACTATGGCCAGATTTAATTATCCAAGGAATCAACATGACCCATTTCATTGCATTTCCTCTTCAGCAGCAAAGTCCCACAGCAGCATCCTGTCCAATCTGTTACACCAATTGAATTTTTAAAAGCATAAAAAAGGACATCATCAGTAAGTCTTAAAAAGTCCAGTGAATGTATACAGATTTTTTTCAAGTATTTTTATGAAAACCCAAAAAAAAGACAAAATGAAATGAGCACCAGACTGATTTAACACTTAATTATTTTTAAAGAAGACCAGTTGATGCATTTTTTTCAACACTGCATCTAATAAAGAAAAATCTTTGGTGTATTGGAAGTAAAAGTTTTCGATTCAGTATTATATCTCAGTTATGTCAAAGTATGGACTCTGCAAATGGTAGAATTCCCTGACCTTAATTAGCACAGTATTTAAGCATGAACTTCACCTTACATAAGGCATTAGTTTTCAAACTTCAGTGGAATTATTCATGTGCTTAAAGCCAGGCACGTGCATGAGCATTTAGCAAAGCTCCTGCCCCTCTGCTGTCAGTTATCAGTTCCCATTAAGCATGTGAGTTTTTCATACAGCAATTGGCCTCAGGAGAATATTAGAAAAGGAGCAACACTGTTATTAGAGGGCAGTCTGAGTGATGCTTACTCTTCTCAACTTCTTTTCTGCCCTGTCACCTCCTCCATTTCTTCCCAAATGCACTTAAATGCCTTTTCTCTTGAGAGATGTTACTATAGGAAAAAATATCCTCTAGTTACTCAGCTTACAGAGGGCAGGAGCAGGGTACAGTGTGAAAAGCCCACCCCTCAGTTCCTCATCACTATCAACCCAGGTCTGTGTGCTCTCTGTGTGTTCCTCACCCAGGCCATGGGGATGGAAAAGTCTGGCTCACTTCTGAGCTCAGCTCTGACTCCCTTATAGGCTGAGTTTTATGTACAACCAGAGAGAGATTTAGTGAAATTCTCAATGTGGAAGGGATTTACTCCAGTGCAAAGGTTCTTCTACCAATATGTATAGACCCCAAAAGGAGAGGGATAAGAGCTACAAGGGTTAGTTGCTTCTGTGTCAATACAAGTAATTTTCATTCGAACTTGAACTAAGTTTGAAGAAAGGATTTTAACCAAAGTGGTCACACTGATAGAAAATATGCTTAAAGTTAGGACTTCTATTGTTACACTTCCATATAATTTTACAAGGTAAGGATTTGGATAATGAAGAAAATGTGTGCTTCTTTCACTAAGCCTAATTAATCCTTGGGGGGAAGTAAGAATATAAATATATTTATTTACTTTAGTGTCTGCCAAAGCTGCATTTATTTATATGAAGATCATGACCAGATTCTGCTTTTTAAAAATACAAAGTTAACCCAGGAGCATGTGGGGCGCAAAAACAACTGCAAAGCCAAAACCCACCAGACTACAGAAAGACTGTGAACTGTTTCCTTCTCCCAGTAGTTTTTTCAGTGCATGCTTTGCTGCCAATATCATGCAGCATTTTATTTGTTTGCTGACCAGATGGCTGAATATTTTCAAACAGGAAAAAAAAGCAATCCATACCAAATAAGACCTTTTTTTTTCCCTTCAATTTTTAGCTGAATCTTCATTGCTACTCAACTTTGGGAATGCTACATTTTTTTATGAATATTAATTTTAAAAAAAAAAGACAAAAGAGGAGCCTGATGACACCTGTAACATCAGGGGGAAGTCACATTTGGGAGGTTTAGTTTAGGAACTTCTGCCTGACTTGCAACCAATTGTTTTAGAACACAACCATGCCCTTTGTGAGTCCTTAACTGTATTATGTGTCTGAAATAACCCTCTGTTCATTGAACAAAGCAAGATCTTAAATCACAGCCTGACAAGAAAAATATGTAACTGTATATTCTTATGAGAAAGCCTCAACACAATATTACCCTCTTGGGTTGCCTCCAAGCCCACAGAGTCCATTTCCATGCAAGACTAAGTACTAAACAAGACCAAGGACAAGCTAGCAAGGTGGCCAACATTAAGCAAATACAGAAAAATGCATCTTAANTACACCAATTGAATTTTTAAAAGCATAAAAAAGGACATCATCAGTAAGTCTTAAAAAGTCCAGTGAATGTATACAGATTTTTTTCAAGTATTTTTATGAAAACCCAAAAAAAGACAAAATGAAATGAGCACCAGACTGATTTAACACTTAATTATTTTTAAAGAAGACCAGTTGATGCATTTTTTTCAACACTGCATCTAATAAAGAAAAATCTTTGGTGTATTGGAAGTAAAAGTTTTCGATTCAGTATTATATCTCAGTTATGTCAAAGTATGGACTCTGCAAATGGTAGAATTCCCTGACCTTAATTAGCACAGTATTTAAGCATGAACTTCACCTTACATAAGGCATTAGTTTTCAAACTTCAGTGGAATTATTCATGTGCTTAAAGCCAGGCACGTGCATGAGCATTTAGCAAAGCTCCTGCCCCTCTGCTGTCAGTTATCAGTTCCCATTAAGCATGTGAGTTTTTCATACAGCAATTGGCCTCAGGAGAATATTAGAAAAGGAGCAACACTGTTATTAGAGGGCAGTCTGAGTGATGCTTACTCTTCTCAACTTCTTTTCTGCCCTGTCACCTCCTCCATTTCTTCCCAAATGCACTTAAATGCCTTTTCTCTTGAGAGATGTTACTATAGGAAAAAATATCCTCTAGTTACTCAGCTTACAGAGGGCAGGAGCAGGGTACAGTGTGAAAAGCCCACCCCTCAGTTCCTCATCACTATCAACCCAGGTCTGTGTGCTCTCTGTGTGTTCCTCACCCAGGCCATGGGGATGGAAAAGTCTGGCTCACTTCTGAGCTCAGCTCTGACTCCCTTATAGGCTGAGTTTTATGTACAACCAGAGAGAGATTTAGTGAAATTCTCAATGTGGAAGGGATTTACTCCAGTGCAAAGGTTCTTCTACCAATATGTATAGACCCCAAAAGGAGAGGGATAAGAGCTACAAGGGTTAGTTGCTTCTGTGTCAATACAAGTAATTTTCATTCGAACTTGAACTAAGTTTGAAGAAAGGATTTTAACCAAAGTGGTCACACTGATAGAAAATATGCTTAAAGTTAGGACTTCTATTGTTACACTTCCATATAATTTTACAAGGTAAGGATTTGGATAATGAAGAAAATGTGTGCTTCTTTCACTAAGCCTAATTAATCCTTGGGGGGAAGTAAGAATATAAATATATTTATTTACTTTAGTGTCTGCCAAAGCTGCATTTATTTATATGAAGATCATGACCAGATTCTGCTTTTTAAAAATACAAAGTTAACCCAGGAGCATGTGGGGCGCAAAAACAACTGCAAAGCCAAAACCCACCAGACTACAGAAAGACTGTGAACTGTTTCCTTCTCCCAGTAGTTTTTTCAGTGCATGCTTTGCTGCCAATATCATGCAGCATTTTATTTGTTTGCTGACCAGATGGCTGAATATTTTCAAACAGGAAAAAAAAGCAATCCATACCAAATAAGACCTTTTTTTTTCCCTTCAATTTTTAGCTGAATCTTCATTGCTACTCAACTTTGGGAATGCTACATTTTTTTATGAATATTAATTTTAAAAAAAAAAGACAAAAGAGGAGCCTGATGACACCTGTAACATCAGGGGGAAGTCACATTTGGGAGGTTTAGTTTAGGAACTTCTGCCTGACTTGCAACCAATTGTTTTAGAACACAACCATGCCCTTTGTGAGTCCTTAACTGTATTATGTGTCTGAAATAACCCTCTGTTCATTGAACAAAGCAAGATCTTAAATCACAGCCTGACAAGAAAAATATGTAACTGTATATTCTTATGAGAAAGCCTCAACACAATATTACCCTCTTGGGTTGCCTCCAAGCCCACAGAGTCCATTTCCATGCAAGACTAAGTACTAAACAAGACCAAGGACAAGCTAGCAAGGTGGCCAACATTAAGCAAATACAGAAAAATGCATCTTAACTCAGCCATCAGCTACATTCAGCTCCTAGACTCCTCTGAATTCATGTTGTTAACATACCAAAAAGATCTCCAGTAGCAGGGTCTAGCCAAGCCCTGCTCAGCACACACTTCTTTTGAACTCCACATTTACCCATAGGGTTAAGGCAACTTTTTAGACAGCTACAAAACCCTATTTGTTAGCATTTCTAACAGACAGATGGTGCCTGGTGCTATGAGCTTGCTTCTTGTAAAGAACCAAGGTGGGTTGAGGTATGAGTTGGAGGGTGACAGCAGCAGGCAAAGCTGTGGCTTCAGCACCATCAAACCCTCTTTAAGGGGCAGGGCAATGTGTTATCACAACAGCTGTATCTGTCAAATCAATGAGCAGCAACTCATCAGCCTATGGATTGAGGGGAAAGGCAGGACAAGGAAGAAATCAGTTCTGCTCAGGCACAGCTCCCAAGCTGTCCATTGCTATTGATCACGCCTGTAAGATAAGATCTAGTCTACAGCATGAAGAAATAAATACATTCATAGCTGGGTTTCCTGCCTGGGTAATACAGTCAGCCTGTAATCATGCACATTGTAAGGAAAACAAAAAACCCCACACAATAAATTGAACAGCTGCTTTTTTGCACTGGGCAATTAAATCCAAATACAAGGTCTAGCCCATTTGAAAACAGTTGCAATAGATTACAGGGTAATCATTACATGCAAGTTTACATGTTGGGTTTAATTCTGCATAGACGATAGACAAAAATTAACACTGGCATGAGCTTCATGTTGCTTATTCCCTGGATAGGAAGGGACTCTGCTGTGTGATAACACACCTTTGGTAGGAAGCTGCTACAAAGCAAAACAACAAAACTCTTTATTCACAAATAGCTCTCCAGAACCAAGGACCGAGGCTGCAGCTTCATCCAGCAGTTTAGAGGGAAAGATTTAGGTCCCTTTTCCAGTTAATTAGATCACTGCAGAGACCAGCACTGCCACAAGCAATCCAGCCTTATCAACACACCTTCACCCCTGCAGCTTATAGAGCACTGCAGAGCAACCTCATAGCTTGTGTAGCAGTTAATGTAATGCAGTTAAAGTGAAGATTAATTTAACTGATAGATCACAATTAACTTAATTTTAGTTTAGGTAACTAAAAGGTGAACAGTTACCTGACATAAACCAGAGTCCCTCTGTGGTCAGTTGTCTAGATTTAGTCCAGATCTGGACTAAACTAACTACATCAGCTGCTATGTCACCGATAGATAGATAGATAGATAGATAGATA
>VYZU01065658.1:43374-65377 GCA_013401355.1 Ceyx cyanopectus | reverse complement strand
TAGGAAGGGACTCTGCTGTGTGATAACACACCTTTGGTAGGAAGCTGCTACAAAGCAAAACAACAAAACTCTTTATTCACAAATAGCTCTCCAGAACCAAGGACCGAGGCTGCAGCTTCATCCAGCAGTTTAGAGGGAAAGATTTAGGTCCCTTTTCCAGTTAATTAGATCACTGCAGAGACCAGCACTGCCACAAGCAATCCAGCCTTATCAACACACCTTCACCCCTGCAGCTTATAGAGCACTGCAGAGCAACCTCATAGCTTGTGTAGCAGTTAATGTAATGCAGTTAAAGTGAAGATTAATTTAACTGATAGATCACAATTAACTTAATTTTAGTTTAGGTAACTAAAAGGTGAACAGTTACCTGACATAAACCAGAGTCCCTCTGTGGTCAGTTGTCTAGATTTAGTCCAGATCTGGACTAAACTAACTACATCAGCTGCTATGTCACCGATAGATAGATAGATAGATAGATAGATAGATAGATAGATAGATAGATAGATAGAATAAAAATTTGCAGCATGCTTCCAAGATGGGAGAAGTCAGTCTTGTCTGTTTTGATAACTAGACATTTAGGTCAGACTAGATGCCTAACCTGTATAGCTAAAAGCAAGGTAAATCCTATTCATGGTATGGAATCCTGGTTCTGCCTGGTGTTTAGCTCTCCCACAGTACCAGGATCTCATGCTTGGACAATGCATGGATCGCTGGAGAAAGTTTATTTGCATTGATTGGACTACATGATCTTCTAACCCCTAACTTTCTGTGATTTTCTGCTGTTCTGAAGAAGTACAAGGGTGCTACGTGCCCACCCAACATGGGAGGTGTTTAGGTAGCTGTACCCAGTTACAGTCATCCCATGACAAAACCATCTTCATTCATCTCTACCATCTTACTGGAGGACTACCATGAGAGTTCATTCACATATTTTCCTGCAGGGTCCCAGCCTGTGCCAGTTTTCATGGGCAAATCCATGCCAGAGATCTCACTGACATACCTTGGGGTGATCCGGATAGTTAAAGAACCAGAGCTCTTTGTATCTGTCATGCGTAGCTGTCTAGAGACTGCCTATGAAAGCAGGATATTGCCCTAATAATTTACTTTTATTTCCAGCATGTGTCATGCTCAATGAGGTGCCAGTGGGTCTCCCCATCAGACTATTGACAGTGCAAATGCTAACGTTGAATAATGGCAAAGTTTGTTAAATTGAACTTTGGGTAAGTCACATAAAGCCTCCCAAAGCCTCAAGTCAAGCATCATTACTTCCACCCCATCAAATTCATACGACTTATTTAAGTGCCACAGGACCTTAAAACACTATACAACTTAGCTCCAGTTCATTTAACTTTCCAGGTCTTTGCTTTTGAAGGTTCACATTTTCCAACTCTTCTCTGCAATACTGAGGAGCTGACTTACCTTCTCTCTCTCCCTCCATCCCTTCTTTTCAATGAAAGCCATGATTCCTGCATAGCCACATGATGAGGCTTTAAGGAAATACTTCCCCTTGTTGAGCAAAGCAGTTCAGGAGATTAGCAGCTCAGTATTGCACTGGACAATGCTGCAAATCAGCTTGATGATTTCTTTTCTTTCACATAAAACCTGAAACTAAAAAAGCAATGACCCTTCAGAGAAGCCAGCTAACATTTAAGTAAAGCTGTCTTTAAGTGCCATTAAAAATATTGCAAAACAAAAAGATTGGGGAATTGATTCTTTTTAACACTGTAGCTCCTCTTAGCCAGGGTGAATGGGAATCTGATCATGCATCACAGATGTTTCAGTAGGAGTGCAGGGTTGGGTGCTGAGCTGTTTGTGATACCTGGTCTGTGCCTCCCTAAAGGGATACCCTAAAAAGACATGTTGCTTTTGTGCAGCATTGAGCAAAGCCTCTGGATGCCCTGCCTCTTGCCCATAGAAGAGAACATGGTGGTCTCCAGCTAAAAATTTGAGACTTCAGAGTCCCGGCAAATCCTACATTCAGCATCAAAACCAAGCATGAATCAGAGTCATCTTGTCTGATCTTCTGGAAGAGGAGAGGGTTGGCCTTGGTGCAACAGTGAGACAGGTGAGACAGTCATTACCTTACTAACCAGCACACTTGACATTGATCACAAGGCAAGACAAGCTGCTCATCAGCAGGTCTGCAAGGCAGGTGCTTGCCAAGAAAGGTGCTGTGTGAAGCACTGAACTGTTTCTCCACTCCATTTCTACTAAGTAGCCTACCCCCAGCATCCCTGAGATGCACATCAGCTCATATTCCCTCCACACAAGCATAAATCCTGCTGTAAAAGAGTCTGGTTAGAGCCCTTGTTTCTTTCCTTTGTAGAAAAGTGTGAATTTTTTAAAAATTGGATTAAGTAAGACCTAACAAAAGAGAGAAGAAAAGAACTGTCTTGGGAGATCTTTCTTCTTCATTTGCTTTAAGGAACCACAGAGCTGGAGATAAAAAGCAGCTAACCAGAAACAAGCAGCATTTGATCAGCACTGTTGACCTGCCAGCAGGAGGGAGCCATGGATATAAAAGCCTGGGAAAAAGCAGAAGTTATTCATTTCTGATGTACGTCTCTCAAAGACTCAGCACCACCCCTATATGTGTATAAAACACAGCCAGCCTGTGTGAAGATCTTCCTTTGAGAAACTTCAGAGCTAAGCACAAAACCAGAAGGATTTCACATGCCAGAAGAAATGCTATGGGGAATTAACACTTTAGGAGTCAACAGCTGAGGTCTGTATCACCATTACTCTTGAGTTTGCCCCTAAAAATCATCACCTCGGTGCAATTTTGTTTTCTGGGACAGTACAAACAATTTAGACACTGATTTCTCTACTATCAAATGTATACTGTGTTTTATCAAGACAGCAGCAATAATGTTAATGGCATCATCAGGTTCTGCACTCCTCATCTCTTCCTCCTCTGGCTTTATCTGATGCATTTCAATTTTCTGACCATATTAATTACATCAAAAATATCTCTGAGCATGTTCAGGTCAGTTCCAACCTCTGAGGAAAAGTTCGCCTCTTCAGAGTAGGATTTTTTTCATCAAACTGGGTTTTAAGACTAGCATTAGTAACTCACATTGATAATTACAAAGAAAATAGCTCTTCTGCCTGTGTCTACCCTGGTAACTAGAAGAACATCAGGGATCCCTCTGGAGTCATGGACTGGCTCCCCTTGTTTACATTAATCTCTTCTAATGCTGCTGGGCATATCCTTTTATCCAATCCCACTCTGAGCCATTTTTCTGTAGATTATCACTGGAAAATATTTGTAACTCTATGGTGGAACAAAGCCTAAACAAATTAAAATTGAGCTTCCCAGCATTTTCACTACCAAATAATACTGTTCCTGTCTTGTTTTGTAGATACTTTCAATAATCTAATATCACCATAAATCATCTCTGTTACATATTATATTTCTTGACCATAAAACACTAACAGATAGAGAGGTTAACATCTTATCAGCAAGAGAAAATGGGATGGGTGATTTGCCCTCTCTTCGTAGCTGTAAAAGTTCTCTGTCAAAGAAATTTTCTAGGTAGAGCTAGCCTGTCATCTAAAATTAATTTTTTTTTACTGTAAGTATATCTTACAGCCAGCAAACACCCTTTTCCCTGCAGAGAACAGCACTTGCACCTCTTCAGCCAGCACACAGACCTCCACAACAGAGAGTAACAATCCGTTTCTTTCATACCTTTAACACACACCTCTCATTTTCTTCTTCCTACATCAGGAAACACAATCCTCTTGCCATTTTCTCAGTGTACATCCAAGCTAGCACTATCTGACCCATATTTTATGTTCTAGAAATAAAATAATAGGGTCTTGTGCCTGGTGGATGCCAAAACCTTGTCCACTACTTCGAGCCCCACAAAAACTAAGCCACCTCTGCCACTCACCCAGCTGAACATCCACCCTCTTCTTTTTTTTTGGTTTGTTTTTTTTTTCTGTTGTTGTTATTGTTTTGTTTTTGTTGTTTTGTATTTTTGGGTGGAGGAGGTGGTGGTGGTTAATTTTTAGCCAAATCAGCATTTGCTCCGAGTTAGCACAGACTCATCAGCCCCCAACACAGGGGTGCTGGCAGCTTGGCTGCATGTGTCCTCTTAGATCATCTTAAATCAGCTGTGATCCCATGTCCCAAGTGCACAGCAATTACTGTCTGGCACTCATATTAATAAATGTGAGTATCACAATGCTTGTGAAACAAAGTCATTATTAGATTTGGGTAATCTTTCATAAATTAAACTTTTTGTGTTTTTTTTAAAAACGAGGTTGCCAAAATAAAATGTGGCTTAGCTATTCTCCTTCAAAACCAGAAATTTCCTCTTTCAAAGACTGAAAACCAAAATGTTTCTGCTACCAGCAGCCAAAACCTAAACTGACTTTCAGGCACAGGATTAGAGCTAAAACATTATCAAAGCAGAATGGGTGAGAGACTTTTCCAAGTAGGTATAAGAGGCAGGAAAGACACAGCAATGCTTGATATTAGAACGGGACCTTCACAGTGGAAGGCCCTAGAAAGACCTTGGCAATGTCTGGGAGACACATGGGACCAGTTCCCTGACCTGTTTCCAAACAGTTTCATTCCTATCTCAAGCATGAAGGGTTCAAGGCTGCTTTTTTATTATCAACTCTCCATTTTTTTTAGGGTTTTCTACTTAACTGGTTCTTACTGCTTCCTCCAGCAGCAATCAACAGCAACTTACACCTATGATGTGGGGGAAGCCTGCTCTCTGATGGCATCTCCCCCTTGTCCCCAGAATGATGCCTTCAAGTTCTAATAACCCTGAATCTGCTCTGCAGTCACTGCAGTCAGTGGGAGCCCTGCAAATGTCTTCAATGAGCATGAAGTCAGACTGGCAGGCAAGGGTTTCCCTTTAAGTTCTTTCAGCATTTCTGACCCAGGTCACCAGCTGGCCTGAAGCAATGCACAGCACTGCTGCAGCTTTCCCAACCAACACCTGCTGGAAAATGTGGCCTGCAGGAAGCAGCTGACAATCAAAATCACTGCTTACACCCATCCCAGCACCCAGCTCACTGATGGTCCCCTCCAGCACCACACACAGATGTGTCAGGAATCCCAGCACAGATCCTGTCCTTGCTCACAATCTCTAAATCTACACAAGCTACGAGGAGCAAATGTGAGAGGAAGGGGAAAATAAAGTTGTATGATTATTTTTTTTTTTAGATATGATAAATATTCATCCTGAATGTTCAAGTGGTACTTCATGGTGAAGGAATCTTGTGCTGGTTTAATGTCTGCTACTCTTTCACAATTATGGTGTGTTACAGTCATTTCCACTGTGGCTAATTTTCTTACTCTTGAATCATTACAACCATGGCTCACTTTCCATGTTTTCATACCAGCATCTGTCCTCCTTCTCAGGTTTCAAACCTGGACACTTCACTGGTTTCTCTTATGCTTCCCCCCCCACCTCCCACCTTGATCTGCTTATGTGCTTTCTGCTGTGGTACCTGTGTGTCAGCATCTGTCTTCTCGTCTTCAGTGTGTTTCCACTTCATCAACTTTATTGTCAGCAGTTTTATAGAATGGCTTTTTGCTCTTTTCTCATCTTCCTGACCGTCCATCACAGTGGCAAATGGAAGCTGTACATTCTCTTTTCACCTCAAAGACACAAGTCTGCATAGCAAGAGGTGATAAAAATAATATGATCTGTCTAGAAATCTTTCCAAAGCCTCTTCTGCTGACTAAGAGCTGTTCCTAAATAAAGAGTCTTTCAGAGTGTTTAGAAATGAGGGAATACAACACTGGATTACCCCAGCAGCTGATAAATGTAGCTCCTGCTCTGTTGCCCAAATAGCCAGGGCAGATGTTTCAGAGAAACAGACACAGATACCAATGAGGGACAGTGAGGGAACAGACTTAGAAGGAGAATTCCTTCCTAAATGCTTAGCAATGAGCTAATCCCTTATGAGATTTTAAGGCCAACAGAGACTAAATGAATCCCAGAGATCAAGAAGTCCCAGAGGTTGTTTACAGTTACACACACACACAAAAAAAATATTATCTTTTAAGAGCAACAACATGTAGCCTTTCAAGTACACAGAAAGCCTTTTTATTTCTACCTGATCTTAAAGATTTGCATCTCATTAATTTTCTCTATCCCATGCATTAATTCATTTTCCTTTCTCTTCCTCCCTCATTATTCCCTTCTAACTTAGACAGCACCACCCTCTGCTGTGATCACTATCTGCTTATTAACCAGTTAAAGAACAAACACAGCATTCACAGTTCTGAGTACTAATGATAAAGCACAAAACCACTCTTACATATTAATTCTTTTTCTTTTATTATGCATCCAACTTATTTCACCATGAGCACAAGGGCTGTCTCTACGGTGCCATCCACAACAAGTCCAACTCTTTCCAAAGCAGGTACAGTTCACTTAAAACAGGGGAGTGTTTAGGATACTCAGATTCCTTCTGGCAAATGCCCCTGTTATTCCTGCCACATGTATTTGGTGACAAGCATGCTGACTTATCTGACTTTGTTACATAATGTCCTTCCAAGACTGACACATATCTCCTCTCCATCTTTACATGGAAGGGCAGAACTTCACCTTGCTTCCCAGACTGCTTAGCTTAGTACCTAGGATCCTGATTTAATATACTAGTATACTTCACACTTACCACAGCCCATTTTTTTTAACATTTTCTCACCATGAAATTTTACATTATTTCAACATACTTAATCCACTGTACTTGACCCAATTTCAAGCTCATTGCTTCCCCTCCCTCCTTGGCTTTGTCTTGCAAGTGAGTTTATAGAAGGTATTTTCATTGTCCAAATGAATGTATTATATCATTTTTACCTTCTCCAGAAGTACTCTAGCAGACTAATATAAAAATAATTTCCATTATAGAAGGTATTTAGCATCACGCTTTACATTCACTTAGTCATTTTATAATTCTTTATTTGGTTTACCTGCCTACTTAAATATCAGGTAAACCAGCCAATGTAGCAGAATCACATTATTATATGTATCCATAACAGAAGTGTTCGCTCTCAATCCGCATAGTAACTGAGAGGTGAACAGGATATTTGAATGAAAACATTTTTGCCAGCAGTTCAGATATTCCACATCTCAATTCACAAACAATGGGGCTGAAAAGTCACCCAGGGATTTTTTGTTGTTGTTTTTGTTATGGTTGCACAAAGAACATAGAGAAAGGAATTATGAAGTGAATAAAAAAGTCCATTCGGACTGAGTATCAATTAGAACATCCTAAAAGCAAAATCTATTCAGATTTGGGTGAATCTCTAAGGAGAAGCTGAAGAAGACTCATTCAGTTGGAAAGTTTAGAAAAAACACTAAACACTACAAAGTAAGATGTAGCAAAGATGCTTTCTGAAGTGGTAGGGGGATGGGCATGAATATCTCAGCATTTCCATCATAAAAACTGAATGTGGATTTAATAACAGTGAAAACCATGGGTGTCAACTCCACTTGATGACATAATTTATGCAACACATGAAACATTTGCATTAGTATCCTGTTCATCATTGCCAAGCAGAGAGTTCATCAACCAGTTATTCTTCTACCACTGTCCTAATCTGAGTTACCAAGAAGCCAGAAGCATGGGATACAGCAGTGGGTCTCCCCAAAGTCTGCACCCCAGAGGTACCCTGGCCATCCAGCTGAGCCTGCCTCTGTCTCTTGAGAGGCACCTAACCCACTATAAATTAGCTGCTAGCATCAGAGAGACCAGGGAAAGCTCATCATGTGAATGGGCGTCACAGCCTGGACTGAATGCTATTGTGCCAGAAGCTCATGGATATATAAATTTGCTCCAATTCATTCAAGCTGCTGGTACATTTGGTTTGCAGCACAAACACACTTTTCCTAAACCCAGTGTGCTGAACTATTACAGTCCCTGATGAAAGAAGGCGACAACTAAAAGGTTTCTGGAAAGTGACATTGCTATACATTATTATTTTTACTATCTATGTAATCAGAGCACCATGGAGCCTCAGGCGTAGCCAGAGATCCCACTGCTCCAAATGCTGTACCAGTGCAAAAATCTCACAAACTGGCAGATATCCATAGTTCTCACAACAGTGAGGAAACAGAAAAACAAGCTGTCAAGGAAAGGGGAGGAATAAAAAGTGCAGCTAAAGGAAAGATCCCCTGTAGATTCTAAATGAGCCAGTGCATTAAACTTTGTGCTTCTCACACCTTTTGTGTATAAAATAAGACCTTCACCAAGTCTTCAAAGGACTGCAATACCTTCTAACAGGCTGTGCTTTCTCATTGTGCTCATCCCTGTCTGAGCCTGCCCAAACCAGAGTCGATCACAATGGGAGCTGTTGGGATTTTAGTGGCAATAACCCAGATCACTCAAATTAGGATAAATCAAGGCAAATGGCAAAGTTCTGAGAACGACACATGAATGACACATAATAGCCAGGTATTAGCCATGTTTTAATGAACTATTAACTTTTGTTCTCCCCTTTTTTAAATCAGGTGATCTGTTTTCCTCTTCTCCATCCAGATATGTTTGTAATTACATTCCCTGAGACATACAGTTGCATTGGCTGCACAAACACTCCAGCACAAGTAATGTACAGCTTTTTAACCATGTGAGGGGTGGCTCTGTCTCAAGGAGCATTCAAGTGAAAATAAAGTAAAAACAACATTGGTCTTCTTCTGAGAAGATAACAAAATCACTAAAAGCACTCTGGTCCAGATACAACAAGGCACAGAAGTGGGGCTCAGGAAAGGATTTACATGTTCAAAGCCCAATACATAATACTCAAAATACCAGCTCTATGCCTTCATTACCTCTGCTGAGGTTCAGCTGTCCCCTTTAACCATCTGCAGAGGTTCTTTTTTTTTTTTTAAGCAAAGACTTTAGTATGAGATCAGCTCTAAAAGGGCCTGTTTCCCTTCACTAGCTGAAAAGAGAGATAAGCAATTCAAAGCAGGTGGCTACATAAATTGCTCTCTCTGAAAGTGACCAATGTTTAGGAGAAACGTACTAAAAGAAGATTCAATAGGCAGGAGGAATATGGGTTTCTGCACCCCCAGCTGAGGAGGTCCCACACTGAAACAGCCCCCAAGCATGGACCCTTCACCAGTCAAATGCTCCAGCCCCCTATCAGTCAACTACTCCCAATTCAGTATGGGGATATACGAGTTATTTCGTGCTGAACAGTGCAGCTGCAGTAGGAGAGGCGAGGAAGCTCTGTTCCTGGAGCATCCTCGGAAGGGTAGAAGAAAGGGGACTGACCACTGTCACCCCACTTACAGGATTCTGCTTGCCAGAGCAGTGCCTCGGGCACCAAGAACTCTTTGGGAAGGTGGTACCTTGCCTCCTCATCCCTACACCTAGAGTTAAAACGCAGGAAACACCCACTTTCTGTTTAAAAGTAGCAGAGAACATCTCCCTGCATGTAGGAGTGAGAATGGAAATCCTGGAGCAGAAGGCTCAGTCTTGGTCTACTCCATCGGGGCTCCTCCTGGGCCACCCGACGCTTAGCATCCCTGCTCGGCAGACTCCTCTCTGCACCGCGCACAGCCCCGCAGAGAGGACCCTGCTCCGAAGGCACCGAGTCCCTTCTGTTGTGGGGAGATAGGCAGAAAGTTTCTCTCCCCATATCACCCACTCGGCTCAGCCTAGGACACCTCAGGCTGACACAGGACAGTCGGGACAGCTCTGACACCGTCACCACCCCCTTCCTCTCCTCTTTTGCACTGATTTAACTCAGTATTTAGAAAAGCTGCGAGGCCAGCGGAGCCTCCTCGTTCGGAGAGGGACTCTGCTATTTCCACGCACCGGAGGGAGTAGCAACAACCGTGAGTAGCTTCTCGACCAACAGCTAAGGGTGCTGCTCAATGCGTGATGTGGGGCCGGAGCAGGCTCAGCCGCCCCGCAGAACCCCCGGCATCACCACGACGGAGGGTCCTTCTCCGTGGATCCTACCCCTCTATCGTCCCAAAACCAGCCCTAGGGGAGCTACAACAATCAGCAACAACCCCCTCGCAGGGTGCCACCCTTCACCGAGCCGGTGCCGCTTCCCCCTATGGATAGGGAAAACCTCAGGGGAGGAAGAAAATCTCACCTCTTCGCAGGGAGGCAGCTGCAGGGCGGCCGCCTGCCAGCCCAGCAGCCAGCAGCACACCCAGGCACTGCTCGGGTACCCTCGCTCCGCTCCGGGCCGCTGCATCCTCATCTTCATCCTTCGCCCCCGCCGCGGAGCGCCCGCGCACCCCTTCCCCGCACCCGGGGGGCGGCGAGGGGAGAGGGGGGGGGAAGATCACCGCCCCCTGCTCCTGCCGGAGACCTCCCTGCCCCGGCCGGCGGGTCGGGCTGCCCCTGCGCCCCGCTCGCGGCTGGGCATAGCCCCGGGGGCTGGCACGGACGGCAGCGGCCCCGCTCCCGGCAGCCGGCACCGCCAAAGCCGGGAGGAGGGGCCGGGAAGAAGGGGAGGGGGAGGAGGAGGAGGGGGGAGGCAGGCAGCGCAGGCGCATGCTGCCGAGGATCGTCCAGCCCCGGTGTGACAATCAGGAACGCGGCGGCATCCACCTGGTGACATCTCCCCAGCTCCAAATTCTCTGGGGTGGGAGCGGCACGGGGCGGTGAAACCTCGCACACAGCGCCGGCCCTTCTGGGGGAGCAGGACGGCACCCACAGGTTGGATCACCCCCCAGCCCCCCCCGGCCCTAGAAATCTCTGGGGTGGGAGCGGCGTTGCGGGGGTGAAATCCCCCGCCCCGGCCCTCCTGCGGGATGCTGCCCTACAATGTCTGCCAGCGCCCGTTTGGCTGCTGAAACCTCCGCTCCCCATCCCTGTGCAGGGCAGCGCGCTGCTCGCACCCGTCTCCCTGCTCCTCCGGTGCTAAGGGTGCCTGTGACCCCCTGTAAGGTGGGATCCCACCCGGTAGCATGTGCAGCGAACCTCTCCTTTCCTCTTCAGAGTATGACAACGCCCTTCCTCCGTGGGATGGGAGAGCAGCTTATTCATGGCGTGACCCAAATTATTATTATCCTCAAAATTATGCAGATTTCTCCTTCAGTGGTTGCCTTTCAGTCGGGATTTTGTCTCCCCTTCCCTAGCAATGTTCTAATGAAGTGTTTTACTGCCTCAGGCACTGACAGTCCCCTGACTCCATGGCATCCCAGCCAAACTTGCTCACTTCCCTGCTCCCTCTTGTCTCTTCCCTCCTGTTTGCTTCCTCTTGCCGAAGCGGTAGAACCCAGCACACACACGGCGCTCCGCATCGCCAGCACAGTATGTTCCCGTCCCTGACGCTCTACCTTTTCAAACTCCAGTACATAATCCTTTTTTTTTTTTTCTCTAATTTTTTGAGTGACTTTATTACTGCAATTTTACTGCATTTCCTGCTCACCATGATCCAGGTTTGACTCAGCTTTTATTCATCTCTTGAAAACTGATGAGGAGTCTGAAGGTAGAGCCAGATCTTTGCCCGTGTCATACAACCCCTCTCACCATCTCTGGCTGGTGTCAGTTCTGCAGCTGTACATTAACACAAAAATGGTTGTGTTCCCTCACTTTATGTCATTTGAGGACCTTACTGGAGCAGTCTGAAGGGAGCTCTGTGACATTCTGCTAACCGAGACGAGTTTGAAATATTCCTTTGTTCTCATACCAAGCCTTGCTCTGCTTATAGCTCCAGCTGCAGGAAGGAAAATAGGTTATCACTTCTTCCACCAACAGTCCCCATCCCTCACCAGAGTGCCAAATGAAGTAGCTTGTATAAACTGTTACATGAAAAAGAAAAATTATCTCTCCAAAAAAAACTAGACATGACAAAATGTGATGCTACTTTATGTTTTGTGCTCCTGGACCAAGCAGACCACAAAGTCAGACCCAAGGCATCATTGCTCACCTTAACTGTGGGATAAAATGTAATGTTTGAGGAACACTGATTTCAGCTGGAGCAGCAAATCTCTTTACATTTGCTAAAAGAAAACACACAAAGCTTCAGGCACTCCTAGACATGCAGCAAGGGACTCAACCTGAAAATAGAAGGAGGAAAATTCTATTAGTTGGATTCAGCACATCTTTCCTACAGTGAAAATGGTTACAAGGTCAACTTCCAGAAAAGTGCCCTTCTTGCTGTGGTTGTTGGCCTTAAAGGAAACTTCAGGGTGGGAAGCAGACCTGTCAGGGGCTGCTTGCAGAATTGCTGTCTGCAGTAAGAGGGTCACCACCCCCAAGTGGTACTGACACCCAGGGACTCTCAAGAAGGCAACAGGGCCACTAATACAGCCATGGCAGGAGTCAGTTCAAGTGAGCAAACCTCCCGCAGGGCATAGCAATGGGTGAGGAAAGGGGTGCCACAGTCTGCTTTCTCCCTGTTTTGTCACCTTTCTGTTTCACTAAATTATTTAATTTTAAAACTCAGAATGGGAGGAACTCAACATACAAATAAAAGGCTAGATAGAATCTTCAGTACTTGATGTGTGTTACCAAAAAATATTTACTGTCCTCTGTGGGACTTTCTGCCTGCCTAGCAAGAAAAATCACTAAGATCTGAGATTTCTTTTTTTGTCTTGCTTTGTTTCCAAATGACAGAAGGTCCAGAAATTTCTTGAGCTTTAAAAGCAATGTTGTCACTTCAGTTGCTGTGTTATTTCAACAGGATCTGAAATGCCTGTGATATTAAATCCTGCAAATCTTACCTGAAGGCAGCATGACAAAAATTCTGCAGTGCATAGGAAGCATGAGGCCAGCAGAAAGAAAAAGTATACTATTTAAAAATTAATCAGCTTAGACAGATATGAACAAATGAGGTAGAGGAAATCAGTGCTGGATTTGAGAACATCATGGAACTTTAACACCAAAAAACAAGCAAAATCTGTATATAAGGCAGTAGAGTTAAAGAATTTTTATAACTAGTAAAAGCAGGTAACAGGCAGTAAAACTGGGAGTTCCAAGATCTGTATCTGAAATCTTGACCTAATATTTTGAGTCAAGTGAGATGATACAAAATTAATTCAGAAAAATAATTCCATCAGAATTAAAAACAAATTGCTCTGCTACATTAAAGTACAAAAGGAAAAGAAAGGAAGAAAGCTAAGTGGTAAGTAATAATTTATACTGCAACGACTGTGAGATGTGTTTCAAGCTACATCTCCAAAATTGCCTGTGCTTTATTGTGCCTCTCCATTAGTCTTGTGTATGTTAAGGATGCTCTTAAAAAATGTACCTGTTGTTGTAAAGTGTGCCTGGAAAAACAGTTTTCAAGCATTTAGGATCCAGATCTGTAAACAATTCTTCCTGGCTTAAAGTTAATGTTTGCAGAGCTCAAGCAGTAGTTTCCTCAGTAGCCATTTGGCTGTGTCAGGGAAGCAGCCGAATGTCACTGGTGTTGCTGACACCAAGTGACAGGAAAAACTAAATGGCTGCCAGACACTGTTTGGATGGCAGCAATTAGTAACTATGCCTGGGATTAGTCAGGCCCATAGGCTGAAATTGGCTTATGTGGGAATACATCCTAAGGTAAATGAAACTATTAACCCTTTTTCACTCTGCTTCTGATGAAAATTCCTGAAAGACCTTCCCTGGACCTGCATTTCCCCATGGCTTTTGGAAAAGGTCATCAACATAAAGCAATTTCTTGGAGTTTCATCACTGCAACTCATTTTCCAATGTTGATGGCTTTCCATGTGGTTAAATTATGTGATCCCTCCTCAAG
Source organism: Ceyx cyanopectus (assembly GCA_013401355.1). Lineage (NCBI taxonomy): Eukaryota > Metazoa > Chordata > Aves > Coraciiformes > Alcedinidae > Ceyx > Ceyx cyanopectus. The sequence continues at coordinate 51,696 of VYZU01065658.1, read as the reverse complement.
GGTAACTGGTTTTCCCACAGAAGGCAGTATATTCTTTTAATTTGTGAACACATTTATACGTGGGCTCTACTATAGTGTGTTTTGCTTAGATACCTCCTTTATCTTATGGACCATATATTTTCCCATATAACCTGGTCATCTCTGCACTCTCCATACTTTATCTGAGATAAAAATTAACACTCTTTCAAGACATGTCACTCTGGTGCTTTGCTAAGTGCAGTTCAAAGTAGACAATAAGCTCATAGTCATGCACGTTCTCACTTTTGGATTCCCAAACTCTTCAAGCTCTTTGGAAATTCAAGAACAGAGCGATAGTTCTATACCTGAACATATACAGAATAGAGAATGTTTTATACCTGTGCCTGTGGTTCAGCTCTGTCCTACCTAGACATCACTTTTACATGAAAGTCATTCAAGAACCATTGTGAGCCCATTCTAGGGTAGTCTGGAGAATGATGCTGAGAAAGCTCCTATGTCAGGACAGAGGCTAAGCAATCACTATTTAAAAAATGGCTAATATTTGCAGTGTATTAAGTGGTACATGATTGATTGGTCCATACAGTACAACTCTACAGACCCCTTTGCATCCAGACCAGAGTGCAGGATGGTGAAATGGACCTGGGACAGTGGCTGCTGGGCTATGTGACGTGGTTGTGCAGGTTACACCATGTAACAGTAGCCTCCTGTAAAATCACACCCTAAAAACACTGGGAAAAAAAAAAAGTTTCTCTGACTAGAGAAAAGCTAGAATCAGCTTGTACTGCCTTTTCATAATTCCCACTCCTCTATGGAACACTCAGCATTTATTCCTTTCCCTCCTTTCTTAATAACCTCATTCCTGAATGCTATATTTTTTTCATCTTCTCCCTGGAGATGTTTAGAGTGCCTGTATTTTGCTTTTCAGGTAAACTTCATCTTTTGAGTTCCCTTTAAAAGTCTGGGAGCTTTCCACTTGTGATCTCTTTTCTCTGATTGTGACTTTAATTGAATTCTCCTGTAAATCTTGCTCATGCCTTGGCACTAGAACAATTCCTTGAATACACACAATTTAATATTATCTGTGCAAAGGTTAGCTATAAAAGACCCAAAACACTCCTGCACCATCTACAGATCTGGAGAAAAGAGGTTGTTAGAGAGCCTTGCCTGAATCTGAATTATAAGAAATTCAGCCATAAAATAATAATTTATCTGCTTTTTAGATAGACACGTGATTTGACAGCTCCTTATTTGCTTTCTAGACTAAGGGGAAATTACTCACTTTCAATTTTAAAAGGTACAGACCAGATGATTTTCTTCCCCCCTATGCACACAGAATAAAAAGTGGTGATCATTGCACTGAAATCAATTAGCATGTTTGTTTTGAGCAAGGAGCATCCAAAGCCTTTTACTGTTGCTATTAGAGTTTCTTAGCCATTCATCCACAGGCACCTTTTCCCAGAAGACCCATATATCTGCTATTGGGTACTAAGAGTCTGTTGAGTAATGATGATTCTCTTGACTTTGCATGCAAAATTGAGCCTCATTAGATGACTCTCAGGGACACATCCTGACGTGGTTATATCCAAAGAGGACACACCATCTGGAGGGGCTGGGTGAGCAATCTGATAAGTAACATGACTCAATTTATAGAGCAGTAAGTGCAAACCATTAGAAACCTAAATCTACACACTCTGTGTTGACTTGTTGTGTGAACTACATTAGGATGACTGACACTCAATAAATAGCTTCCTGCAATGAAGAAAGGTTATTTGGGCTAATCCTGTATTTCTAAAGTGATGCTGTGGATATTGTGGCTTCATCATCTTCACTTGAGGTTACTAAGGCCTCTGCAGATGCACATCCTTGGCTCTGGGAAGGAGCAGAAGGCAGAGTGATCTCCACACAGTGCTACATCCCTGCCCAAATGGATGTCTTTGCCCAGATGACATTTGTCCCTGACGCCATCACCAAAGTGTCAGAGATCCCTATTCCATGGTGTGGTGGAGAGAACTCCCTCCCCCATCTACCCACCACAAGCATCTTGCCTCTCTGGAAAAGTAAAAATCAAAATGTCACAAGGCTTTTACATAGTTGGAGTAGATGACCTTTAAAGGTCCCTTCCTACTCAAAGCATACTATGATTCTATGAGAGTGTCCCCTGGAAGGGAAGGGGGCTCATAATTTATGTTGAACAGCTTGATCTTGATGAAGCCTTTTGTGATTAAAAGGCTGCGTTTTCAAGGGTCTTCCCAAAAGTCCTTCTGCTTCCTTTGAATCAATGACAAATTCACTCTTCAAAAGCTTCAAATAAAGAAATGCCAGGGTCTCCCAGGGAAATCAGTGGGAGCCACATTGAGCCAACTATAAAATGTTTTGAAAGTCCCACCTGTTTGATAAATAGGAACTTCTGTAGATATGATGTATTTTGTTACCATATTGTTGCTATGGTTGACATCAAAATTAATTGAGCTGACACTGCCAATAGTGTTGACACAGGCAATAGCAGCAAACAACTGTAACTCAGTATTAACAACTGTATTGATTTTCTGCTCCCAGGAGAGCCTTTGTAAACTTTCAAAACCCAGGTTATCCAAAAAGAAAGCACCCAACAAAATGTCAGAGATTGTAATAAAGCCATTTTAGTAGAAGGCAAAGATGTGATTTATCACGTGAGAAGACTGACTCTGACCTCACTTCTGGGGGTGTGAAATTGCACTGACCCTATGTGAGCACACGGGTGAAATAGGTTTTTTCAAGGTGACTCCAAGGTGATTCTGTGACAAAGCAGTTTGACGTGCCCTGACAGGCTGACTTACAAGTCAGTGTAAAGTCCCATCTTTATTTGTGGGGCTTCAGCTCTAAGGAGGCTATAGCCATGCATGTTGCACCTGACTCCTAATGCTGCCAATGGCTGCTCCTGTGAGTAAGGAGCTACAGAAGTTAAAGCAGAGCATGTGATGTTAAATGTTTTTCCCTTATTACAGGGAAAACTTAAAACACACAGTGCTGTTAGCAGCTCTCAGCATCTGGGAGGCTTTTGCCTCCGTCATCACCAGTCCCGGAAGCAATAAATACATCAAACGTGTGCTAATGCAAAACCTTTGTAAGGACCTCTCCTCTCTGTCAGTTATTGCAATTAGATGAGCACATCTAACTGTCTAATGCATCATCTACTTGAGAGTTCTTTTGTCCTAACACTGTGACAGTCACTGCTCGAGTTTTCTGTAGTTCAGATGTGTATGAGTCACAGAGGTTTTACCCAGCACCTTGGGCTCAGTTGTGTTTAACTTCTGAAAACAATTTCTGCGGCCATTCAGGTGCCACACACAGATGACTGCATGCTCAAAAATAAAGATTGCAGAAACCATTTGCCTATCTTCCTGAGTTTCCAGCCTTCCTCCCCTGAAACTCCCACACTTTTTCATTCATTAAACCCATCTATTGATCCTCAGGGGAAGAGGGAGATTGGGGGCAAAACCCAGCAAGGGAGCAGTTCCCCAGCTTGGGGGTCTTCACCCCTTTCGAAGAGGGATGACCACTCATGTGGGTGAAAGGACGCACAGACCTGGAGGGGGTCTTTGTGTGATATGTGCCACAGCAATCCTGTCCCCACCTTCAGAAGATGCCTTAGAGTGAACCTTGGTTGCTCTACACACAATTTTGGGGTGAGTTGTCTCAAAAGGATACTCTAAGTCCTATAGATTAAGGAGCATCATGGCATCCTTAGTATGAGCTGTTTCACTCACAGGGAATATGGCTTGAATGAAGAATATACCTTTGGCTGCACGTTTACTTCTCCAGCTCCCTCAGGATGATGTTGTTTTGACAAAACGTCTCAGTTCTATTTGCTCCACAAAATACTGATTGCTCTGTCAGCACCTTTAAATTTGGTAACACAGCTCAGCCTTCAAAGTACACAAATGTAATTTTGCAATTTTAAGGGGTGAAGTGATATATTGCACTATAAATAGCCCACTGCATTAACATACTAGTGCTCAAGCAGCACTAAGCTAAGTAGAATACTTGTAAAGGTAATTTTGATACTTTATTAATTGTTCCCTCATGGATTTGCTTTCCTCTTTAACACTTTTCTTCATGTCTGATTTTTCACCCTATTTAAACTGTTGCTTGGCTTATTACCTTAATGACACATTTTTCCCAACATCTCTCCCAATGCCACCTTTCCTTACAAATTCACTTGAAAGAAAACATTTTGAATTAAAGGTATGCGAGGCATTCCAGTTCATTTTAAACTGCACTTTCTGAATAAAGATTCAGCTCATGTGCTAGCCCCACTGGTCATGAAGATGATGAGTCCCTGCAAGAGAACTATGTCTGGTGTGTAACACAAGCACTCCAGGGACATGTTTTGTACTCACATCACTGCCACTGACACATTCTAGGTAAAATTTATTCCTCTGCAGAATAGCAATCCAAAACTTACACTTCATTTAGGGTCTAGTCAAAGGCTCAAGGTGGGATTTCAGTAGACTCAGTAGATGAATGATGCTTGTATGGGTCTTCCTCCCCAAACTGAAATGTGGCTTCTGCTCTCATGGGGAAGCCACTTTGTACTTCTTTATTTCCATTTATTTTGCTGTAAATTAGTATTTACTCAGCCTTTGAGCTGTATAGATAAGAAAGACTTAGGACAGAACAGGAGGGGTTTATCTGCCAGCTGATTATTGCTAAGTGTAGCTGGAGTGCAAGTCTCCTGAATCCAAGCTTCTATAGGACCATGGATGCTCATGCTGAAGCACTTGTCTGCCTGTCCTTGGTACATGGATTCCAGCCTAGATCTGCTGAAAGAGAGATACAGAATGACCCCTGAGAAGCCTGGTCCTGACACAAGCTCCACAGGGCTCAGCAGGTCTCCAGGGCTATGAGGAGGACCAGGCATCTCAGGATGGGACCAAAAGGGCCAACACATCACCATCCCAGGCCAAAAAGATGGCAGAGCTGTGCCACTATTTTATCCACATTTCATTACCCACTGAGGGCTGGAAAGATTAGTTTTAAACCCCTAGTGGGGCAATGTATGAACTAACCCCTGGATATTACCAAGAAATAGTGAAAGTGAGGGCAAGGTGAATTTTGAGGACCTCTGTCTTTAAAAAATACGAACACTAATGTCATTAGAAACCCACAGACCTGCAAGAGATAAGGCTGAGTGAATTTGAAATTAACCTTGCAAACAGAATAGTGTGTTTGAATTCATCTCTAAAAACGTGTTTTACCATGGAGTTAAGGTAAAATGTCAGCCTGGAGTTAAAAGCTTTGTCGAAGCAATCTCTGCTTTAAGACTCAAAGTGACCCTTGATATTTATCAAGATAATGAAAATACTACAGGCCTTTTCAAAAGCTGATGAGAGGTTGCACTCAGCTCACCCACCACAATAACTAGGTGGTTTTGCCATAGCTGGACGACTGGCTTCTCCATCACTTTTCCCAGGTGCAGAGATAAATCCTGCAGACTGACTATTCTTATTTCCCAGCATATTTCTGCTAAGCTTATACATACACATATATTTATTTTATATTTTTATTTAATTAATTGATACATCTGTAATATATAACATATACTATATACATAAATGTATTTCTGGAGACTGAAGTGGCCAAACAGAGGTAAACGAGTTGACCCCCAAATGCTCCAGACGACCTGGCAGGAAAAGATGCTTTAAGCAGCAGGGATAACAGAGGTGACTCAGCCTTGTTCCTGCTGTGTCACAAGCAGCTGAACAGAGACAGACGTCACCTCTGTCACCTCCGCAGGCACTGGGCACAAGCAATGAGCTGTCTGGCTGAACGTGCAGGCTGCTGTTCTATAGGTAATCCATTACTGCCCAAGGCCAATGACAGGATGCCTTTAATTTGCTGAGCACAACACAAACGCAGAAGACAAAAACTCATAAAGCCAAACCACAAAGAAGCCTTCTGTCAGAAGCATCAAATGAGTAAACTATAATTTCTTTCCAAACACAACACTTCCCTGTCTAGTCAATGCAGGCGGTGTATGTTTCCAAATACTTTTCCTCTACCCATGAAATCTGAAATCACAGGAAAACATCCAGTTGTTTGGAAGAAAACAAGGCCAATCAAGCACATGCCTGTGTCCCTGGCAGTAAGTCAAAATATAGACATTTTGGTGTCACTTCTGTAAGATGAACTGGGTGCTTCATCCTGCTCCAGTTCCATTTGTCCTCTCTACATGGGCACCTAGATCCAGTTTCCCAAAAGGCTACTCTCCACAGGTGCCCCTTTGTGTGTCTCCAGCAAACACACTATCAATAAAAAGTGAGTAATCTGGAGGCAGTGAAGGTACAATAAGGTCAATAATCCTCCAAATTCTGAAGTTTTTAAAGGTACATGGCCACCTTTAGGTCTGATTCCACTTGTTGCTGGGTCCTGCACTTGGGTCACAACAATGATCTGCAATGCTGCAGTCTTCGGGAAGAGGGCAACAAAGCTGGTGAAGGGTCTGGAAAACAAGCCTTATGAGGAACAGCTGAGAGAACTGGGGTTATTTAGCCTGGAGAAAAGGAGGCTCAGGGGAAATCTTCTCTCTCTCTCTCTCTCTATATATATATAGCTACCTGGAAGGAGGTTGTAGTGAGGTGTTGGTTTGTTCTTCCAGGTAGCAAATGGTAGGCAGAGAGGAAATGGCCTCAAGTTGTGCCAGGGGAGATTTAGATTGGATATTAGGAAAAATTTGTTCATCAAAAGGGTTGTCAAACCTTGGAACAGGCTGCCCAGGGAAATGGCTGAGTCACCATCCCTGGAGGGATTTAAAAGTTGTCTAGATGTGGTGCTGAGGGACATGGTTTAGCAGTGACCTGGCAGTACTGGGTTAATGGTTGGATTTGATGATCTTGAAGGTCTCTTCCAACAAAAACGATTCTATGATTTTTTCTACCAAACACACTTAGATTTGTGTGCAAATGGACTGTAAGTCTGGATCAGGCCATCTGAACAGGACCTTCTCCAACTGTAATACATTCATCACCTAGGTTTCAGCCATCCTATTGTCAGCACAGAGAAAACGATAAGGTATAGTTATATATGTTTATATAAAAATGATGTATCATATATATATATAATCTGTCTTTTGATATATCACTCTAAATGTAATACCTGATTTCTTATTTAGCATTTTATTATGTGATGCTCATATTACTCTTACTTTAAACTTTCCTTAATCATTTCAGAGATCTGAAAAATCCTTGGCAGAGTGTCACCCAAGGAAGAGCAATATTAAAACAAAGTCAGCTTGCTGTGCCAAACACCGCAAAGCAGAGTCAGGAGCTCCCAAAGCTGGCAACTGCAGAGCTTCTGCAAGGCTGGCAAATGAGTTTATAGAGAACGGACTCTCACAGGCAACTGTTACCCAAAGCTGCTGTAATATTCAACAAGGCTATGAAGGGAGAGATTTTGGGGTCTCCATGCAATTGTAGCATTGAGTTTATAACACACATTTAGTAAGTGAGCTAAGAATATGAGTGGTTTGTACCAACCACAGTTTTGACTGGAAAAAAAAAAAAGGTTGTGAGATTATTATGTATTGAGTGATTGAAGGATTTTGTCCCATTACACTGATTTGATAAAAATAGACTAAAGCTCTCTCTGGTTTTTAAGGTGGAACAGACAGAAAGTCAAACATTTCATAGCCATCTGCTGTGTATTTGGAGTCATATGGCTTATTTCAGACATCTGCACTAAAATAGGATGAATGCCACCAAAAGGTTCATATTTCTCTCCACTGGCTAGAATGGTCTGGGTAGCTCATTGAAAGGCAGGTGTCTGGGCTGTAGATAGGCACTTGCTATGGGGCATCCCCAAACTAGTGCTACTTTCAGTGTCACTGACATGATCCTTGAAGTCTCTTCCAACCTGGTATTCTACTATTCTGTGACATTGCTAAGAATATTTCCACTTGTTACAATGAGAATTAAATGTGACCCTACAAAGCTCGAACACGGTATTTAAATGATTGACCCTATATCAAAACTGTTCTTTTCACCAAGACTGTGTCCAAACATGAAGTTATTTCTCCAAGTGAGGGTCTCCAAGTCACAGCAGAGTAACGCTGGAGAAGTTAAACTGCCCCAAGACCAGCTCTGAGTGAAATTCCTCATTCTCCAAAACTGTAAAAACCTGAAGTTTTCCCCACAATAAAGATGAATTTTAAATGCCTTACAAGTTTTAACAGTGCTTTGATTTTTGGCCAGGAATAAAAAGGTCCATTTTTTGGATCAGAAATGCAAAGCTATCACATACAATCTATATTAAACTAACATGTCCCATTGACATGATGCAATTATGGTGGATAACCAAAAGCAGAGC
>VYZU01065658.1:0-43167 GCA_013401355.1 Ceyx cyanopectus | reverse complement strand
TATATATATATAGCTACCTGGAAGGAGGTTGTAGTGAGGTGTTGGTTTGTTCTTCCAGGTAGCAAATGGTAGGCAGAGAGGAAATGGCCTCAAGTTGTGCCAGGGGAGATTTAGATTGGATATTAGGAAAAATTTGTTCATCAAAAGGGTTGTCAAACCTTGGAACAGGCTGCCCAGGGAAATGGCTGAGTCACCATCCCTGGAGGGATTTAAAAGTTGTCTAGATGTGGTGCTGAGGGACATGGTTTAGCAGTGACCTGGCAGTACTGGGTTAATGGTTGGATTTGATGATCTTGAAGGTCTCTTCCAACAAAAACGATTCTATGATTTTTTCTACCAAACACACTTAGATTTGTGTGCAAATGGACTGTAAGTCTGGATCAGGCCATCTGAACAGGACCTTCTCCAACTGTAATACATTCATCACCTAGGTTTCAGCCATCCTATTGTCAGCACAGAGAAAACGATAAGGTATAGTTATATATGTTTATATAAAAATGATGTATCATATATATATATAATCTGTCTTTTGATATATCACTCTAAATGTAATACCTGATTTCTTATTTAGCATTTTATTATGTGATGCTCATATTACTCTTACTTTAAACTTTCCTTAATCATTTCAGAGATCTGAAAAATCCTTGGCAGAGTGTCACCCAAGGAAGAGCAATATTAAAACAAAGTCAGCTTGCTGTGCCAAACACCGCAAAGCAGAGTCAGGAGCTCCCAAAGCTGGCAACTGCAGAGCTTCTGCAAGGCTGGCAAATGAGTTTATAGAGAACGGACTCTCACAGGCAACTGTTACCCAAAGCTGCTGTAATATTCAACAAGGCTATGAAGGGAGAGATTTTGGGGTCTCCATGCAATTGTAGCATTGAGTTTATAACACACATTTAGTAAGTGAGCTAAGAATATGAGTGGTTTGTACCAACCACAGTTTTGACTGGAAAAAAAAAAAAGGTTGTGAGATTATTATGTATTGAGTGATTGAAGGATTTTGTCCCATTACACTGATTTGATAAAAATAGACTAAAGCTCTCTCTGGTTTTTAAGGTGGAACAGACAGAAAGTCAAACATTTCATAGCCATCTGCTGTGTATTTGGAGTCATATGGCTTATTTCAGACATCTGCACTAAAATAGGATGAATGCCACCAAAAGGTTCATATTTCTCTCCACTGGCTAGAATGGTCTGGGTAGCTCATTGAAAGGCAGGTGTCTGGGCTGTAGATAGGCACTTGCTATGGGGCATCCCCAAACTAGTGCTACTTTCAGTGTCACTGACATGATCCTTGAAGTCTCTTCCAACCTGGTATTCTACTATTCTGTGACATTGCTAAGAATATTTCCACTTGTTACAATGAGAATTAAATGTGACCCTACAAAGCTCGAACACGGTATTTAAATGATTGACCCTATATCAAAACTGTTCTTTTCACCAAGACTGTGTCCAAACATGAAGTTATTTCTCCAAGTGAGGGTCTCCAAGTCACAGCAGAGTAACGCTGGAGAAGTTAAACTGCCCCAAGACCAGCTCTGAGTGAAATTCCTCATTCTCCAAAACTGTAAAAACCTGAAGTTTTCCCCACAATAAAGATGAATTTTAAATGCCTTACAAGTTTTAACAGTGCTTTGATTTTTGGCCAGGAATAAAAAGGTCCATTTTTTGGATCAGAAATGCAAAGCTATCACATACAATCTATATTAAACTAACATGTCCCATTGACATGATGCAATTATGGTGGATAACCAAAAGCAGAGCCCTTGCTCATCTCAGAAATGCAGGTCTGGAAGCAATCTCCAGGGCAGTGGGTACCTCATCCTCATTCCAGGCACTGAAACTCCTGGCCTTGTGCAACAATGCTGGGAGCTGCTTTTATGGGGATCATTATCTTCCTTAACCTCCATGCAAAATTCATAGAGATGCACAGCACTGAGAGCCAGGATTCACTTTACATCAGTCACAGTAATAGTCTGACATTCCTGAAGTCCTTATTATTCCATACAGCAAAGAAAAAAAAAATATATATTCAGTTTTCATTTTTATTTAGACCAGACAGGATAAATCCCATCTTACAGAACCAGTCCTGCCTGTTTAATTCATGAAATCATTCCCTGAGAATCCACTGTTGTCACCCAAAGAATTTCTGCCTTTAATCACATCATTAGGAGAGACACCTCTTAGATCTGCTGTGATGCAGAACTGCCCTGGATTGCCTCAGAGAGAGGCTTTGGACAGAAAATAGCATAAACTGCTGCTCTCTTAGTCTTCATTGTAACAACAACAATTCTTCATAGAACAAAGCAGAGGAGACCCTGCCTCTTACAGAACCTTAGACTTACACAGTTACTGAATTGTAATTCTGGGGCAAAGAATAAATAAAGCAGAAGGAAAGCTGATGAGGATGGAGCAATGTCTCACTTGAGGATGTTTGATAAAAGACAGTGTTTTTAAGGAGAAAAAAACAGAGACATTGATCTAAGGCCCAGGCAGCTGATCACATGGACAGAGCTCCAGATTTGGAGGGAGCCTCACATTCACTTCCATGGGAGAATTCAGTTTATGTGTAGTTTCAGGTTATTAATGAAATGGTAAGAGAAACAACTTCACCTGACCTTGCAAACTGGGATTTCTTCCTAGTTAAGCCCTGTCTATAGTGAATCTTAAGGACAATTATGATTTCTTGTTCAAATTCTATTGTAAGGGGAATATTGATGAACCAAAATATATCATAGAATCAAAGAATCATTTGGCTGGAAGAGACCTTTAAGATCATCAAGTCCAACCATTAACCCTACACTGCCAGGGTCCCTAAACCATGTCCCCCAGCACCACATCTACATGGTATACATATAAATCACATGAAGCCTGTTTACATGCTAATGTTTTAACCACGGGGAATCAGAGGCTTCCAAGTTGTCTTTTGAAAGGTGCAATAAAGAGCGGTACAGAGATGGATGTTACCTCATTGGGAAGATTTCTGTGAATCAAGCTAATATTTTTTTTCCTTTGGTTTGATGGGGGTTTTTTTGGAATTACATAAGAACTCATATGAATAGTATTCCCCTTGGATGAAACAGAAAGGAAAGAAATCTCAGTGCTTTCAAACAGTAAAATACCATCTGCTTCTATTTCAGAAATCCGCGGTAATGGAACCCAAAACACTTTGATCATATGTTTAATGTGACTTTTAAAGTTTTAAATTAGTATTCTAGATCAGCCTTGCAAAAAGTTGTCAGCTCCAAAATTGCTTCTCAGCTCCTTCCCATGGTGACTGAGAAGAAAAAAAAACAATTCCATTTGCTGAGATCAACAAAAAAAGACCTGCCCACATATTTGATGAGTTTGTTATGAGCACAGAAGAACACCCTGACGTGTACTCAGTGTACACAGTTATAAACATCAGATTTAGGTCAGATGGAATGAAATGGCTCTTACTCTGAATCATCGTCTTAAAGAGCATTTAAGAGCCTCTTCCTATAGACTGTAAATGGAAATTTAACATCCCAACAAAATAAGACTTCAAAATGAATGCCCCACAAACTGAAGATTGAGTAGAAAGCTGAAGTGGCAGAAAGATTCCTCTCCAACCCCCTCAAAAATAATAATAAAAAAAAGATTAAGAACCTGAGATACAGTATCCTGCCTTTCAAACTAAATGGCTGTGCTTGACTGCAGAGGCACTGCTGGGACCTTGCAGGGATTTCTTCTGCCATGGCAGGGCATGGCCATGGGAATGGAGAACAAAATCTGGTGTTGTTTCAGTCTGAAGCTGGCAACATCCCTGTATCTTTCAGTAAAAACAATTATTTCCTCTTTATTGTGGTTGAAAACAGGTTTCTTTCTTCAGTAAACTATGTAAGTTCTGGCTGTATCAGACTTTATCATCTGAAATTCAAAAACACTTCAGAAAACAGTCTAAATTACTACAATTTCAGGTTCCAAAACATTAATATTAAGTTCTCATATATTGTGGAAAATAAGGGGTTAAAATCAACATTTGTGCCCTGCCCAGCTCTGAGATAAGTTAACCTTTTAAAGGAAGGAGCAGTTAATACCATTTATTCCCTTTACCCAGCTAAGGAAACGGTAAATTAAATTAATTTTCTAGATAAGTTACCATGAAAAGCAAATGCCATATGGTTTTCCCTAGGATTTGTTAACCTGGATTAAGTGATAATTGAAATCAGATGACTTGTAGATTATACAGGCTATGTTATTTTAGAAGCATATGGATACGAGTGCAATGTCAATCTCAGAAGATAACAGTGGTCCTGCCCTTTTGCCTAGACATGGTGTGTAGGACAAGGATGAAATGTCCTCTTCTTCAGATTACTATGGAAATGAGATGTCCATCTCCTACCTCCAAATCTCACCTCCTGTACCATTTTCCACCCCAAATACAGGCATTTTCAGTCATCCTCATTAATCTGGTGCTCATAAGCTTGCCAAAGCCAAAAGAACCCTCTCTGAACCATCCAGCTGATACAACATGTAATGCTCGGATATCAAAATATCTCAGATCAGCACAGACCAGGTTTATCCCAATTATTTCTGTCTTTCCTATTTAATTTGTACATTTGACACTCTCTCAGTATTGCCCTCTTTGTACAGGAAAGATGACACAAGGTGTGTGTGCCAGTGAACTGAAGTGCCTGGGTGGAAAAAGCCTTGCCAGGACAAGTAAGCTGATCAGATGTGATCATGAGGAAATTTTTAAGAATGTCATGTTTAATTCCTGTGAAATATACCTCTGGGTTTCCTGAAACACTGAATGCCTTCCTATAAAAGCCTCAGGGAACAAGTAGAAAATGCTGAGGTTATTTGTCTGTAAATGACTGTAGCCTCATAAAGACAAACTCACTATTTTTACATGCACTAGCTTCAGAATTGTTTCCAAACCTGCTCAGAATCCAATAAATCACTCACATCACCTTTTTAAAAATTATTTTAATGGACGAATATTCAAGGATGATGGTTTGCAATTAGAATTTGTAGGCAAAGTTTGCATAGAAATCTGGTTCCTTTTTAATTGTAATAATCACCATCTTTTAGGGCACTTGTTGCAACAACAACAAATAGTTCAGAGGAAAACCATTGAGCAGCCAAACTCAAAGTACTCAGAGCCTATTGCTAATAAAGACCCAGGTCAAAGCTTTGATAGGAGAGACAGAAAAGGTTAGAGAAGAACTCCCTTCTCAGTTCCTGATTTCTTTTTATCTCCCCTTTTGGACATCCACAAAAATCGATGCAAGCAAAGTCTGGAAGCAGGCAGAGCTGAGTTGTCATCTCTGGCCTTTTCGTGTGTCATTCTGGCACTCACGGCTGCATGAGCTTTCCCCCACTTGGCAAAAGAAAGCCCAAGCAGCTTTCCCCTCTGGGAATAAAGCACAGAGCTGAACACCAGGATTGAAACAGCTTCATACCAGGCATGAAATTTCTCTTTGGCCCGAAAGCTAATTTGTGTAGAGGGAGCATCTGTTCCGAAGGCGATTCTGCCCAGGTCCTCTCACTGGGGTACTGATGGTGTGAGTTGGTGATTCCCTCCTTGGCAGGGAGGTCTCAGGGGTTGCTGGCTCCATAGGTAATTTGAGGTAATACAGCTTTCTCTAGGCCAGCCCTGCAGCAGTCCTGTTGAAGTTAGTGGAGATGCACTACACTGAAAATGACCCCCTGATGCAACCAACCTGAAGACCTCACCTGTTCCTTTCTTGTTCCTATGTAATCTTATTTCAGGGTAATTACATCTACCTTATTAAAAATTAAAATAACATAATGGTAAAACAAGCACATGTGCTTTCACTCAGGGCTGATTTTTAAATATCAAATCTCCTTTTACAGCACTGAAGTGTCATAGGGTTTTCAATTTCAGCAATTTTTATGAAGGCTAACTACTGAGGTTTTAATCATATTTTAACCCTGTAAAACATCCCAATGTCATTAAAACACCCATGAAACTTAAACACAAGTAGTGAGTGAGTTTTCTTTCATTTATCCAGTATTGTCCATTCAGGTATTTAGTCCTGTCTCCCATCAGAGCTTTTGCAGGATCCAAATGATTCATATTCAAAGATCAGGCTGAAACACAAACATGCCTTTTTCTTTCCCCTGCTTTCCCTCCCCCTCTTTCATCACTTTATTTCCTTCAAAACACGAACTCCAAATAGGATATAAACACCTGGACTGTGAGCATTCACTTCAGAGTTTGCCAGAGAATTAAGCCATCTTTTTCTCCTAGCACTAGAGTGACAAACCAGCCATTTCTGGAGAACTCTGTCCTCTTGCTGTGGGCTGATCCCATCTCCCTCCCCCTGAACCCAGAGCTGCTGCTCTCACAGCCCTGCTTGATCCAGCTGCAGCCACAGCACAGCTCACACAAATTAAGCCCAGGCCATGTCCCATTGATTCAGCAGGAGAGTTTTCCCAATCTCCACATGTTATGATGCCTCTTAGTGTCTTTGCAGAGCTGGTTTGTGTAAGTAGCACTCTCAGATGCTGACAATGCAATATGTAGAAGGGTAAATATGTGATGATCTTCCTAAAAGAGAATGTATTGATTCTGGCTGTGATGGAGTTCATTCTCCCTATAGCAGACCTCATAGAGTTGTGCATTGTACTGGTAGCCGGGAAGGGGCTGGTAACAACACCAGTGTTTTGGCTGCTGCTGAGCAGGGCTTGCACATCAAGGCTGTCTCTCCAACATTCCCCCTCTCCAGTAGGTTGGGGAGGGGCAAGAACTTGGAAGAGAACAAAGCCATGACAGCTGACCCAAACTGACCGAAAGGATATTCCACAGCATATGGCATCTGCTCAGCAGTAAAATCTAAGAGAAAGAAGGATGGGAGGGAACATTAATTATTATGACATTCATATTCTGGAGCAACCACTACCCTGTGCTGACGTCCTAATGCCCAGGAAGAGGCTGGACATCGCCTGCTGATTGGAAGGAGAGAATAATCTTTTGCTTTGCTTCTGTGCACAGCCTTTGCTTTTGCTTGAATGATGTTATCTTGACCTACGAGGTGGTATTTTTATCATAGAATCAAAGAACAGCTTGGGTAGGAAAGGACCCTAAAGATCATCTAATCAAATTAATTTACTTAACATTTCCTAAGTCAAACCATGGTCTGCTTAGAGGAAAAAAAAAAAAAAAGATCCTGCAGGTCTCTTTAGATCTGTCAAAGAAAATAGAAATGTGCAAATAGATTTAAGCAAGGATATTCCTGGTGAGTTTGATTTCTCCATATACCATTAACAGAACTCTAATAAAAAAGGAGTGTCTTTCTGCAACTCCTGAAGTCACAGCTCTTCAAGTTAATTCTGATTCAGCATGGAGATTACTAATCAAGTTGAGAACCTGTCCTGGTTTCACTGGGACTGAATTCTAGTCCTGCCATGGTCTTCAAGTCATTATCAGTTTGGAGTCAGCCAGGGCAACTGCCCTGATCTGGCTACATGTCCCATACCATAAAGGTCATGCTCAATAGAAAAAGGGAAGCTTGCTGAGGACAGTATCTCCTCTCTGCGGTCTTCTGCTCAGGTTCTTTCTGACCTTGCTCTCCTTTCTGCTCCTGAGATGTGACTTCCTTTTTTTTGGTATTTTTTTGTACTTTCACTGGGCTGAGTATAACTTTGTTTAGTTTATATTTGTGTTAGCTTTGATGGTCCATTAAATCTATTTTTACTTCAACCTGTGAGTGTTCTTTCCTTCTCCTGATCCTCTTTCTTGGCTGGGGAGGGGTTATTGGGTGGTAGAGCAACTACTATTAATCTAGTCCTGGTCATAACCATTTTTTAGAACATGTGGGAGCTGCAGTGCTGGCTGTCCCTGATTCCTCATGGCCATAAAAGATACATGCGAATTTTTTTGTACCTTTCCACAGAGTATTTATAGGGTCAGCCACAGACAGATATTTTCTGAGGTTGTGAAATGGTTGGAATCAAAATGTAGGCACATAAAACCCCCAATCCTATCTGCAACAAAAGAAGAAAAGAAAAACTTGTAATGAATGTAAATGTCTGGAAAGCATGGCTCACAGCAAGTGGGGAAAGATGCCACTTTTCCCCAGTTTATTCAAAGAAGGTTAAAAGGTGCTTTGTTCACAGCCTGTGTGAGAATAGTATTTGGGATTCTAGGTGGTTCCTTCCTTCCCCAAAGAGACATAATGAGAATCAGATCCAGCTGGAAGCGGATGCTAAATAATTTCACATTGAAAATAAGATAAGACAAAGAAAGGTGACAGGAAAGGTGAGTCATGGAATAACATATGTAGGGTTGTGTGGGTTGTATATTACCAGAAATCTGTAAATCATGGCCAGATAATACTCTGAAATATCTACTACAGTTGAAACAGAATTACCCACTCCATACAGAAATAACCAAGTGGGATTTAGAGGTTTGTGCTATGCAAGAGGTGATTTAGAGGCAACAACAGACCCTTGTAGCTAAAATCTGCTTTTGTGACATTGCTGTAAGTAGATGTGAATACAAAATGATGCCAATAGCAACAGGCATATGAAGCCTCAAAAATCTAATTCAGAAACTCACTGAGCAGAAGATTATACTGGGCATAGTGTTCAACCTCCAGGAGCAAAAAAGTTTGATGGGCAGAACAAGAAACCTGCACAGAAAGGTAGCTGAATACTGTATGTTATGGCAACTCTTTGCCTACATCACTTTTCAAGTTGAGAAACTCATTCTCTCTGAGCACTGTGGAAACGGGGAGCTGATAAAACCTCCACTGCAACTGTAACAGAAGATCAAACAAGAGCCAAAGCAAACAGCAGCTGGCTCAACCACTACGTATTTCAGGTAACGGTAATAAACAACAGGCTGGAACTGTGGATGCTAATAAAGTGAGAGCAAAGTTCAAATATTGCTTTTTAACAATATGGTTTCATTCAAAATGACAAATAAAATGAAAGCTTAGTCCACAAAAAAACCCACATTTGATTATTTGAGTAATGCAGACAACTTTCCCCCGTGACAGCAGTCCCTCTGCATGTACAGGAGTGGTGCCTCCAAACTAACTGGCAATGGAAAGGCACCTGTGAGACTGAAATTGCTGTTGATCCTGCTGACCAATCTCCTTCTTTTGTACCATTCCTCAGTTTGCTGATTCACATCTGCCTGCCATCTCTTCTCTGATAAACAGATTGTAAACCAGAGCAAAAACCATCTTTTTATTGTGGCAGGTCACGCAAGGGGGTTCTGGGCTTGGACACTTTGGATCTATAGAAGCAGATGTAACAGCAACAGACAATATTTCATCCCTAATCACTAACGTGTGCAGAAATGAGCAGAACTCACACTGGTATCCAAACAGTGATTTTTGGGGAAGAGACTCGAAGAGACTCAGCAGTTAAAAAAATACTGTGGATATTCATCCCAAAACCCCAAACCCAGGAAGTTCACTCTTGCCAAGGTCAATGCTGCAGTTGGTTCCTTCCCCATCTGCTTGTGTGAGATTTCAGATACAGTTGTGCAGACATTCTGAGGGCAGGGTGCTGAGCCACACACAGATGTTGATATTGATTCAGACTCTCAGCTTATGTGAGCACCCTCAGATAGACGTGAGTAATAATAATAATAATAATCAGATTTCATGCTTAGCACAAGAAAAATCTCAAAAGTGTTCTAATCATTGAATGGCTTGGGTTGGAAGGGACCTTAAGAATCGACTCCAACCCCCACTTGCCAGGGCAGTATACAGCACTGTCTCTGAAGGGATACCTGCTCCTCACACTCAACAGTAGATGCCTCCAGAGAGAGGATATGTCCCTTTTGCAAGACCTGTGTCATTTCCAACTTCTCTAGCCATCAGTCCCAACTTGGCTTCTCTACCATCTAAGAGCCTTCCACAGACCAGCCACCCCCAGCCTGTCTTCACAGGAGAGGTGTTCCAGCCCCCAGTCATCTTCATGGCCCTCGTCTGGACCCTCTCAGCAGGTACATGTCTGTCTTATGTTGGGGCCCCAGAGCTGGACACAGTACTCCAGGTGGGTCTCAACAGAGCAGAGCAAAGGGGGGGATCCCTCCTCTCAGCCTACTGGCCACAATTCTATTGATGCAGCCCAAAATACATTTGGCTTTCTGGGCTGCAAGCACACATTGCTGGCTTATACCCAGTTTTTCATCCACCAGTGCCTCCAAGTCCTTCTCCACAGGGCTGCTCTCAATCCACACGTTGTCCAGCCTATATTTGTGCTCAGGATTGCCCTGATCCAGGTGCAGGACCTTGCATTTGGCCTTGTTGAACTTCATGATGTTTATCCCTTTATTTATTTCTTTGTTTGCCAGTGCAGTAACCTGAACACAGACGGCCAGGAAATACTTTTTCCATCATGTGACATTTGGGGTCTATTTTCAGATTGCTTTCTGTACCACAGAACGAGCTCATCTGTGAAAGGGTAAAGGAAAAGACAGCCAAGAGCTTTGTATTAAACATATTCACTTGGGCTGGGGGAATATACCTCTGTTCAAACCATCTTGAAACCAGCTACTTCTGAGGCAGAGAAATCTCTGACTGGTAGAAGGACTATTTAATTGATTGCACAAAGTGTAAAAGATCTCACAGGAGAAACTAAGTATCATGCCAGGGAGCCAAGGATTGTGGTGCCTGGGGGATGGATCCAGGAGGTGTGCTGAGATCCAGGTCATCACCCTAGGTCAGGATTCAAGCCTAGTGCTGTCACATTCCTTCATCTATCATTTTTGTCCTGTCTCTGCCACAGGAAAATCTGACTTTTGAAACTCCAAGGCAAAGACAGTCAGAGGTACAAAAGCTCTTCTCCAGCTTCTCATGTTCCAATGAGGACTTCAGTTTCCAAATTGTGATGGGCAAATGGTTAGACAGACACACAACTTCCACACAGCAACCTATGTGTCATTCAGAAAATTATCTCCAACTGGCAATGGCTAAGTGGTCATGTTAGAAGGCAAAATTAGAGGTAATTTCACATTCAAGAAAGAAATTCATACAAATGTTTGCTAATATGGAATTTAGGGACATTACATCAATGTTAATCAAATGTAAAGGCATTCTGAGAGAGTAAATAATGTTCTCCTTATCTCAAAAATTAAAAATCCACCAGGTTCACAATGATGAGAGGGGCAGAGAGGTGCTATAACACACTAGAACATGACACTCTTTGGACTGGTATTTAAAATTGGTCTTACACCTTTGAGTGGAACTAAACTGTGCTATAACTGTGTTACGGAGCTGTGAAAACCTGTCCAGGAGCCCAAACTGGGACACGTCACACCATGAGAACAGCTGTGTTACAGATGATGTCCCAGAGGCTGATGTATTTTTAAAGGATAGCTTAGACTCTTCCCTCTAAAAGAAAAAAAATCAAACCAGTAATACAGTTTTCTTAAAAGGATATTTTTTGTTTAGCGTTTTCTTACTGTAAATAGAGCTTAAAACCTTTTTTTTGTGTGAGTGATCAAAATCCAAATACTGTTGCCAATAATGTTTTTTATCAACAACCTTTCTAGGGAAAAACCTTGTTTGGAAAAAAAAAATGGTGAACTGAAAATTGAGTAGTTGTAATTTTCAACCAGGAAAAGACATTAAGTACTTCATGCAGGGTTAAGCATCAAGGCAGAAGCCAAGTGAGGAGACAGACCTCCTGGCTGCCTGCTGGGTGTGTGACCCACTATACCATGTTTCCTTCCTTATATTACAGTAGTCAGGGGTCTCCTCTGTACAGCTGTGGTATGAAATGAATTTGCACAGAGCTGCTCAGATCCAGTGTCATTGATTACCTGCAATGAGCAAATAGAGACATAACTGACATCTGTCTGTCTCTCATACATGCTGCTGGGCTGTTTTATCATGTTTCATGTTTTTCTCCTTGTGGTAAGTTTGACTTACCTTTTTCCTATTGCCAAAGCACAACATTCATATTTTTGTTAATTTACTAAGAACTTAATTCCCTTGACAATTTTTGAGACTAACCAATCTAATGACCTTGGACAGAATAATTGCCAGGAAGATCCATCATGCTTTTGTTCCTTCTTCAGTGCTCTTTTCACATCTCTCTCAGCTCTTGGTACATCTAATGGAGCTTTTACACCCTTCAAGGTTAAAAAATAGCTGCATAGAAAAAACTGATCTTGATTGGCAGGCTCCACAAAGGTGACAGTGAGAGAGGTAGTTCACACAATTTTGCACTTTACTCAGGGCAAATATCTTACCCTTCTGAATTTTGACAGGATTCCACATCCAGATCCTTTCATTTGAATGCTACCAAAGCTGGGAGAAGGCTGGATGTACAATATAATCTCTCTAAATGGCCTCTACTGCCTTTCAGCCTTGACTTCAGATAGGAGAAGCTTCAAATCTAGGGAACATTCAGAGCTGAACTTGAAGCACATTGGAAATCTGCACCTGAAATGTACTTTTTAATGCTGGAGTCTGACTTTCTTGCTACTAATGAACAGTGTCTTAGAGCTAAGGCAATTCCATCAGCCTGGAAGGATAGGATATAAAAGGTTACCTCCTCTCTAACAACAATTACCAGGGCTTCGATGGTCAAATCATCATTAGAAAGGGAAAGGCAGAGGAAAAAGCCAGGACTGTATGTGCTGCATCCTGCATCAGAGCTGAAAGACTGGCCTGACTCACAGCTGCTGCCACAGCAGGCAGCAAACAGCTCTGAGGTTAAAGGCATAGTACAGAAGAGCAAAAAAAGCATTTAAAAAAATGAAGCTGAAACCTAAATCACTCATTTCAGCACATCATCAGTGTTTGTTATTTTATTGAATGAAAAACTTCATTATTCACAGTCAATTGTAACATACTTTTCTTGGCTTTGTCTCCTTATTTTCCCATTTACTCTTCACAACTGTTTGTGGTGTCTAATACACCACAGGACTATGTGAATTATTAAAAGGTATCTTTTCAAGAGGGTTGAGGTGCTCCTAAATACCTGAAAGGGCTGATGTTACAACTGACATTCTTTCAACCATGCACCGAGTTTGAGTATTTATCAGTATTTTTTTCATATGCATAATCAGGACTGATTTACCAAAATAATTAGGAGTTGCTGTCTTTCTAATCATGGGGCTGTTTGCCATGGCTGTCAATATTTCTAATCTTTTATATGGCAAATATTTCTATTTGTCACAGCTGAGAATATTTCTCAGCAGGGGATTTGTAAAGAAAAGTCTAAAAGGAATTTGCAGTACTTGGGCAAGGACCTCAATTCAGGCTCTTTAAATTGTATGACTCTGGATTTCACCAATTCTGAAAAAGGCCCTAAATAACCAAACATCAATTACAAAAATTGCATAGTGTTGGCTCTCAATGTATATGTTCCTGATGTAAATTTTTAGAACCAGTCATATCACAGAATCCCAGCATGGTAGGGGCTGGAAGGGACCTCTTGAGATCATCTTGTCCGACCTCCCTGCTAAAGCAGAATCACCCACAGCAGGGTGCACAGGATCACATAAAGGCAGGTTTGGAATCTCTACAGAGAAGGAGACTCCACCACCTCTCTGGGCAGCCTGGTCCAGGCTCTGTCACCCTCAAAGGAAGTAAGTTTTTCCTCATGTTGAGGTGGAACTCCCTGTGATCTACTTTGTGCCCATTGCCCCTTGTCACGTCAATGGGCACCACTGAAAAGAGACTGGCCCCATCCTCCTGACACCCACTCTTCAGATAATTACAAACATGTGAAGATCCCCTCCCAGTCCTCTCTTCTCCAGGCTAAACAGACCCAGGTCTATCAGTCTTTCCTTGTCACAGAGAATGTTTGAGCCCCCTGAAAATCTCTGTAGCCTCTGCTGGACCCTCTCAATTAGTTCTCTTGAACTGGGGAGCCCAGAACTGGACACAGAACTCCTGATGTGACCTCACTAGGGCAGAGTGGAGAGGGAGGAAAACATCCCTTGGCCTTAATCCTTAATCCCTCTTCCTAATGCACCCCAGGATACCATTGGCCTTCTTGACCAATGACTGAAGTTAAGAATATAAATATATACATAAGTATATACATGCTGGGAAACCCAAGGACTGATATCTTTAGTTTCTCAGCAGGACTGTGCTGAAAAGGGTGAAGATCCTGCAGAGGTTGAATGCACGTGTCCTGCTCATATGGATGCTCACATTAAAAGGAAGAACATGCACGAACTGAATCTCAAAGAGTATGATCTTTAACATTGATGACTTTAGTCTTTCCAAACTATCTGATTGACAGAATATTTTAATTGGCATATTGTTCATTTGAGGGGGGGAAAATGATTCTGTAATTCATTCTTCTTCTTGTCAGTCCTGTAAGCAGAGATGCTTTTTTTCTCCTGAACATAGATTTTTCTGATAACCAGTGACATGCCTCATCAGCTGCAGAGATAAAAAAGAATTTCCTACACAGATAACTCAGAATCACCTGTTAGAGACAGGCCAGGTGTCCTTTCACTGTTCATTAGGTTGGTAGCTAAAACTGGAGATTTTTTAATGACATAATACCTCGTTTTCTGCCAGTAGCTTTGCCTTCTTATCACTGTTTGAAAGGCTGCTCCTGAGTTTCAGCAACATCTCGGATTTAGTAAGAGAAGGAGATGGAAACAAAGATTCTGCTTCTAGCTGCAATGCCCCTTCCAAATTCTGTATTGTCACCAGGTGACCTCTGCCATCACCAGCACCTCCTTCTGTGGAATGCTCCTTCTAGATCATGAGTAATGAGTTGCACTGAAAGGTGCCCTGCCAGCAACGACGTGCCACAGTTAAAGATTTCTGCTGATTTGAGAACAAATTCACATCAAAAACAAGTGAGCAGATGAAAAGAAAAATTACAACAGGAACCAGGATGCAGGTTGCAATACAGCAGTCACTGCTACAAGACAGGGAACCAGCCATATGTTTGTGAGCATAATATTTTGTGCTTTACTTTAATTCTGCTTGGATCAAGATGATTAGAAAGCTTTTATAAATCATTTGAAATAATAAGTCTGAAATGTAAATCCTGCTCACTTCACTAGTAAGAGTGGTCCAACTGACTAAGTCCATCAGTTAAAAATAAAACTGTGTTAAAAACTACTGGACAAATTCTGACAAGAGTTATCCAGGTGGAATAAATCCAGATTTACAGCAGTATAAATCAGGAGGACACGGCCCACCTGGCATGAAAATAAAAGCGAAATAACAAAAAGATTTTCCAGATGCATTCAAATCCCTAAGAGGATCACTCCTTTCTGCTCATAAAAGTGAGAGAATAATGTGTCTCAGTCCTACAGAGAGAAACTGCTACCGTCAAAATTACCGTAATGAAGAAATTCATAACAACACAAATCATTTTCACACTTGAAGCGAAGTTTTCTCCTTGGAAGTGATTCGATTTCCACTGCAGACATCACGCTGACATTTACTAAGGGATTAGCACCTCGTTCTGCACCACATCAAATGCACCCCAGCAGCACAACCTCTGGCCCCACACATATGGTTGCTGTTTGATATCAAGGGGACTTGAGTGAAGGCTGCAGCTGTGTCACCCTAGGTGAGCTGATATGGACATTAATCCCTACCAGAGGAGAAAACTGACCTGTAACTCATGCTCATGGGGCCAGAGAAAATCTCAGCCAATGGAAAAAAACTGAGAATAAAGTCTAGGATTTACTGGTTCAATCCCTTTTTGAGCTGGTTGTGAGCTGAGCCCTGCAACTTTTAGCTGGAGATCTCTTTGCCACAGTCCACCTGGACTCTGCGAAGATGTTTTAGCTTCTGGCCAACACTTGCTGCTGTGCTGACCCCACTGAGAAGTGGGTGGTGACTGCACACCTTCCACTGACAACACTTGAGTTCCCCCATCACTAAAAACATACATCAAAGAGCTTAAACCCAAACCCTATGGGGTGAGAGTGCCTCACAAGAAAGCACAGCTATGTATTCACCTACGGGTACAGAGGAACAAGAGGATGAGCTGTGACCAGCACAGCCCTCTGGCCATATGTCACCTGCTGATGGAGACAGGAGGAGGGAATGAGGTTGGAGTATCCACTATGTTTTTGATGAACCAAACCCTGAAGTTGTTTTCATCTCACAGGGTAGCCCAGATGTTGCTGTCAGCAACAAACCTGGATAAATCAGCACCCTAGAAATGAGGAATTTCTCCTGCAGCCTGAAGTCATTTGCACAACCCTTCACCTGAGCTGAGGGATCACAACCAAAGGGCAGAACCAAGCTGAAAGGCTTTTTCATGCTGGAAGTTGAATTCATGGTCCAGTTTCTCATTTGATGAATCCATAGCTGTCAGCTACAGGCAATTCAGGGCAGATTGGTTGCATAAGAGCACAACCTGGCACATCCCTGACTGATCTTGGCAGATATAAACGTGAAGAATCCATTGCTCATCCCTTTGTTTGAAATGTGGCTGTCTGTAAATGTTGATTGTAAACTCATTTTCCGTGAGATGCATGTCTTCTTTCTTTCCCTCCACTATGGAGAAGAAAAGTATTCAAAATGCAACATAAAGGAATACTGGTTATAAGGTAAAGTGGATGTACAATGTATGATGATGTATGGGCAGCTCCTGCTCCATCTCCATCAGAGCACAATCTAAGCCATTTAGAACTGAGGTTTGCAGTAAACCAGAAAAGACAGCCAGACAGACAGATAGCCTGCATCTGGATGGGACCATCCTCCTACTCTCTACTGAGTTACATCCTTAGCTGGCCTAAATCTGCACAGCTCGACTTGACTCTACTGTAGTGGAGTGGGTTCACAGCAGCTAATAATTCATCCCTAGAAAGATAAAGGTTGTTGGGAACATGAAGGAACAAGACCATCTGTAACCTGAAGAGCTCCATTTATCCTTCTGACTTCTGCAGAAACTGCTAAAGAAAGGAGCTTACTGAAAAAAGGGGAAAATATAGACACAAAGCATTTGAAGTAAGTCTGGGGGAAACAGCTGTTGCACCTTTTCATCCTTCCCACCTTGGCAGGAATAGATACCAAAAACAATTCATCTTCCAGAAAACTCATTTGACCTTTCAGAAACAGAGTGGTCAGAAGGGTTCAGAGGGGCTGAAGAGCTCTCACCCACCAGCAAAGGACTTGGATCTGGTGGGTCTCAAATAATCCTTTAAAAACCCTGGAACACTCATCTTCAGCCATGGGATTGTGAAGCCTCTGCTATAGACACAAGAGAGGGGCTCTTAAAAATGCAGATGTGGAAGCCCAGTCTGTGTTTTCATGTTGGGCTCAGGGCTTTCACTGGTGACTGAAGCTACTGGGGGCAGCTACACCACTGGAACAAATTCAGGAATCCCCCCTGCAGCGAGCAGCTTTAAATTAACCTGATTACTTCATCCCAGCTCTTTGACAAATGAGTCTGATTTATTTAGCTCGTTTGAAACAAGTTCATTTTAATGAAGTTATTTATATAGCTCCTTGATGCCGTTAGCCAGATTACATGCTGTCCAAAGGGCATAATGCATGATCTCATTTCCAACTTAAACCCCTTCTATTTCTTTCATCCCCCAACTTAAGTATCAGGAGTTAAGAACATATGTTCTTCCGTTTTCTCTCTAGATGGCAAAAAGTCATTTGACACATGCCAGGTAGTATTATCAGTTCATTTAGTCACTTTCTAGCCTAGGAAATCAGATTAGAGTGTGAAACATATTTCTGCCAAATCACATGGAAATACAGGCCTGTTTAAGGTCCAAAAACATATCACTCTGTCACTTCTGGAAATGGATAGTGTTATCTCGGCCACTGCCCTGTAAATTGCCAAATTTAATTTACTGCTTTGGTTCCTTCTGAAAATTACTCTTACCAGTTCTTCCACATCTGTGATAGGAAAAAAAAAATAGATCAGTTGTGGCTCAGGTTTCAAGTCCTACCCTGCAATGAATCTTCCAGGAGATGAACTTGTTGCACTTGTCCTCAGCCTCCCTGATACCAGTGCATCAGCCCACTGGCACAGAAGTCCACTCCTTAGAGTGCTTGGCATGTCTGACCTGGCTCTGAACATGAGGGAGCCCAAAGCAAGGGATGTGGGCACCTCACCACTGAAACTGGTCACTGGCACTGGGTACAATCTTGCACTGAGAGTCCTTGATTCTTTGTGACTTCAGGTGGAGTTGCAATCAGAAAGATAAATGGATCTGAAGAACTCGGTCATGCAGGACTGGACTGACATTACTGATGTTATTTATGAAGTGTTGAGTTTGCAAACTGCTACCTGAGGCCCCAGATAAGTTTAAATAATGTGTAAATAATTGTGTAAATGCACAAGGTTCTTAAGATGTTGGAGGAGAAAGAAAAGTGCCTCTGGAGGATCTTGTATGCCTAAGTTAACCTCTGTCCCTTCTTAAGTGTGAGGCACGCACAGGAAATGTTAGATATGTACATTTTAAGATGGACATCTTCTGAGGTGATGGCCACCTACCTGACCATCACCACCTGGCCATTACCTCAGAACAGGTCCCTAATGGACTGGGTTGTTATTAAAGGGGAGGAGTGTAAGAGGAGCACTGGTGCTGGCTTTTTGCACAAGAGCTTCTGGCACAATCCTAGGAGTTGGTAGGCTTCTGTTCAGGTTCCTCAGGGTGGGGCATGGGTTCACGGCACATCCTTCTCAGTGGTGAAGCCTTCAAAATAGGTTTATAAGGTACTCCCTCTGCAAACACTTCTGCTCCCATGTCCTGCAGCCCTCTTCTGTGGCTTTGTAACAGCTTTGTGGGTTTGTGCTGAAAACTGGGTCACTGCAAAGATCCAGAGCAAAGCAGAAAAACAAAAAATACCTATTTTGGATGTTCATCTTTACCCAGATCATTCATCATATTGCACTCTGAAGGGGAGTGGGTGCAGGGCTGCTCCCTCTCTTCTTACACAGAGCCTGATGGCAAGCCCAGGGTAGAAAGCCTGATGCTCAGCTAGGCAGAAAAAAACAGGTGTCTCACACCTAAGTCCCTGGAGTGTGCAGGACACTTACATTACTGGAGAAATCTGAGGCTAGTGACAGAAAACTTTGTTTGGTTCCAGCTGTGCTGGATGCCAGAATAGGGTCTTTCTTAGTGCTTCTGGTTTTTAGCTCTATCCCTTTCAGCCTCTCTCCAACAACAGGGGTGCAGGGCTCCAGAGACCTCTAAAGCAAAACAAGGAGACGTGAAGAGTTTAAGCACCTCTTGAAAGGTGGTTCTAGAAAACAAAGTCCATCACTGATTTGTCAGCAGCTTTTTAGACCTTTAAATTTAGAGATTAAATAGGTTTATCCTACCACTAAATCCTCCAAGTATTCTTTTTTTCAATAGAAAAGGGTTTGGGTTGGTTTGTTGTTGGTTTGGGGTTTTTTTTCCTATCAAGAAACCACAGAAACCTTTAATCACACTGTATGTTGCAAGAAACACAATCAGCAATGGGCCACAGTATGGAGCAAGTGAGATAAAAAGAAACATTAAAAACTGTGCCCCTCAGAGGTTGTTTAGGTTCTGCCTCTGGTGTATCTACTGACAGAAAACCCAGACTCCTACTATTAAAGGGAGGTTGTGAAACCAGCATGGGCCCAAAAGGCAGGTTTTGCAAACACATACTGCACTGAGGGAAATAATACCATGAATAGATTTTCTTCCAATGGAAAGATTTGGGTTTGGAGTTGGGTTCTGCCTGCCAGCTCTATGCTAATCCAGAGACAAAAATAAAACTGGCCGACCTGCTTAGATAGTCAAAGTTGGAAGCTGAACAACAAAGAGGAGAAAAAATTCATTTCATAGTAAACCAAATTTAGTAGCAAACCAGAATGAAAATACAAAGTAGATGCTGCTTGCTCACATCCCATATGAGTTGAAGAAGCTGTTTCCCAGCTCCTGGATATATTGCAGCACCATCTGCCAGCTGAGACTTGAATTACATGATAAATGGTACATTTTGCCTGGAGAAAACACCTTGTCCCTTTCAAATGCACAGGACCTTTGTCACTGCTTTCATGGTAACCAGCATTCGACAAACACTGTCAAAAAGCTAAATCAACCTGCAGCTCCAAGAACGTGTTTTTCCAGTGTGAAATACATCATCCTCTTCCCACAGCTCCTCAGAGAGCTCAAGACCATGACCATACAGCTCCAGTTACTGGAATTTTATGGGTGGCACAGGCCAAAGTACCAAAATGTGATTTATTCTAATCAAAATTGTTTAGCATTCCTGCAAACATCAGTAAACTGCAGGTTCAGATGTCTGTCAAATGAAACTAACACTACACAGACAACTGCAGAATTCCTAAGCTTTAGAAAGATGACCTAAAATGTGCAATCACTCACCTAGTAAGGAAAGAGCTCTCAACCTCGAGGAGTTGCCTTGGGCACCTCTAGATGGCAACCCAGGTGGCAAGTGTTCTTGCTCATGCAGCCTAGGCTGTGATGGTAATTTAGGATTCTAAGAGGAGGCTTAAGGGAAAAAAAAGGAAGGAAAACACCCTCCGTTCCAGCTCCACAGCCTGTGTATTGAGACTCCTGAATACATTGACATTCTCTAATCTTTTCCAGGGCTCTGACAGAGGGTAGGTTACACAGTGGGCATTGAAAATGTATCACCAGAGGCTTTCAAGGTGGCTTAGTCCATTACAGCCTCATTCAGGTGCAAGTGAGGTAATATATGAGATTGTCACCAAAGACAAGGTCTCAACGTGAGTGACCACTCTTAATAGGATTTTTCCTAGGCCAGGCCCTGAGGTAATAATTTTTCTTACAGGAGATTCACTCTGCATGGAGAAGTGACACAAGCTCACACCACACTCGGTTACTTTCTCTGACTTCTCTCTCTTTCATGGCAGCCTGAGCAATCAATCCTCAAAAGCCAGCACCCACCAAACTGTGAGCATGTAAATGAACAACTGTTACGTAAATACTAGATTGCTTGTATATAAAAATATATATTCTCTGTAAATAAGTAATGGATATATTTGCTATATGCATATGTAATTAGATACATATATATATACACAGATAGAAAACTATCAAAAATTGGTGGGTCCAGAGCACACTGCACTAGAGACACCTGGTGGCTACCACGAGCATATGTCCTTTGTAAAAAAAAAACTGTAAAAAAAAAATAGCTGCTACTTTGATAAAGGGGTTGTTAGGTCGATATAAAACTCTGTTTCATTCTTTCATTAACTGCAGTAGGTATATACGCATGTAACTCTTCCCACAACATGACAACTCAGGAAGTACAAACCTCATTTTCTCCACAGAACAAGAGTTCATTACAGAGCAAGACTTTATCCAGTTCATGAAACACCAGATAACTCCAGTCATTGCTTTTGCTACATATATCTTGAACTTAATGTAAATCTTCCCGAGTATGGTTATATCATGTATCTGTCAGGAAAGCGATAGGCACAGATGGAGGTCATAATCCCAAAAATAGGCAAAAAAATCTTGCAGACTAGGACATGGGAGGATGACACAACTCCCAGGGCCCTAGCCCACCAAGTTGCTGCTGCATCATCTGGCAGGGGGGGTTTCTCATTGTCTCATTACAACACATCTTAGAACACCACCACTATGTAAAAGGAAGTACAGATTATGCAGATAAACTATTGTTTTCTACAAGATACTTCCAGAAAAATAAAATAAATATAGAATAATGGGAAAGACTTTATACACGGAGAGCGAGAAGCTCATAACTGAGGGGATTACCTATGGAGAAAATAAGTATGGTATGGAAAGAGTCCTCTTTGTGTTTGTTCCTTACTACGTGATGTCCTTCTAGAAATCTTCATGTGATGAAATGAACAAATGAAATTAAATGAAATGTCAAAATAATTGCTATTTTGTCTGAATGCAGCCTCCTTCCTGATTATGCATTTTGGTACAGCTCAACTGAGATCCTGTTATTCCAAAAGCAAGTCCATAACCACTTTGAAACATACAAAGAAAAATCAAATAAAACCAAAATAATCATTCAATCAATAAATAAACAAACACCAAAACCTAGATGTACTCCAAAAAAAGGCAAACAAAGGCTTCCAGCTTCACTTGCTGCAAAACTGAGAGGAAAAAAAATAGAGGGAGCTGCAAGAGATGTTGGGCTCTGAGTCCAACATCTGCATGCAACTCTGGAAATGCAAATTGTGCCTCTGCTTGATCCAAAGAGTGCCCGAGGGAACCAGGCACTTAACTTTTCCCTAGAAGTCAACTATTGGACAAGAAATTTGAGATCCCCGATGTTTGATGTCCAGAAAGGCCAAGCACACAGACACCAGAGTTAACGCAGCACAATCCTCCAGATCTTCCTGGTCTTCTTCCTCTTCTGACATATCCCCATCAAGATCTGGCAAAGAGCGAGTGCAGGTAGAGCTGAGGGACTGAGCCTGAACTGGAGAGCTGAGCCCCAGACCAGTGCTTCCCAGTCAGGGCCAGCCCAGCAACAGGGCTGGGGGAAACTGATGCGCATCCCTTTGGCCAAAGGCTGGGTGTGCCCAGTGGATGGAGAGTGGCCAGAGACCAGCCCTGTGAGGAACAGCCCCCTCCCTTCATCCCCACCCATGCATTACAGCTCCATCTTTTCCCCACCATAAATTTATGTGCAATGTCTCCTTCCTACCCAGCCCTGTCTCCCCATTATAATGTTGAGCCTTAGCCCCTCTGTTTCCACATTCCAGCTACAAGGCTTTGTTTAACAAGTAAAAATCCACATTTTTATTTTTTCATAGCTGTGTTTTAATTCAGAATAAGAGACAGTGAAGCTGAGCTTTGCTGCACCCCCTTCCACAAAAAAACTCCCTGGGAAGGGCCATGCAGGGAGGACCTTGTTCACCCCAGTATCTCAAACTGGTAGCATGCTCAGGGCAAACAAAGCGACCCAAAACTTTAAGGGTAGGATGTGGTTGCATAACCACATCATCCAGATGATGACTCAGATGAGTCATCCAGCCTCATCTGAGATACCCTACACTAGACGGGGCTTCTGTCCTGCTCTGTCTCCCTTCAGTTGATGCTTCAGAGGTGCACAGAGCTCCCTGGGTCATGCTGACTAGTCCCTAGCAGATATCTTGCCACTTTAGGGTTTTAGAGGTATTAAAAAGGCACCAAATATTTAGGACAATTGTATCCTGCCTGGTGAACAGATTCTGCCTCTCCCGGGGCTTTGGGATTCCTACAGCCTGTGAGGCAGGTTTGCAGAGAAGGTGTTCACGGGATTCAAGGGCATGTTTAAAACTCCTGGGGTTTGAGGGTGGACATGGCTGGAGGCTCCGTATGAGGGAAGGAGAAAGAAAGGGGCTTTGAGGTGGAAATGTATCAAGGTGTGGCCTTTTATACATAAAATTGTGGGCAGAGGATGTGAGTTGCCTTCTTGTCTTTTATCTGCATGGTTTGCCCGTGAGGGGACTCAGTGGGTGCCTTTTTTTAACATGGGTCGGGTCACCTGCAGGCACCCGCTCTGCCAGACAGCGAGCACCACAAGCCGCACACCACAAGCCGTTCGTTTATTCTCGGATTTAAGGCGCACTTTTTATTACACGCCTTTTGTGTTGTTGGACAGGAGGGAAAACAGCGAGCAATGAAGGACGCGAGGTTGCAATGAGACGCTTTTCCTCAGGGCCGGGCCCGGGGGTCTCTTTCCACATCCCCGGCAGCAAGCAGGGAAAAGCTCCGTGCGCTTTGTGGCGCCGCCGCCGCGGCAGAGCCAGCACCGTGCGCTTTGTGGCGCCGCAGAGGGGCGGAAGCGACGGCCGGGCGGGCGGCGGAACCTTCCGGCGGGCTACGCGGGCTGCCTGCGCCTTGCCCCGCCGCTGCCTCCGCCTCCCCCACTCGCCGCTCGCTGCCGCTCGGCGCCTCCATCCTGGTACTTGGGAGTCTCCATCCTGGTTTCTCAAGTGCCCGGACCCAAAACAGGAAGTAAGTGCGCGGGGGCCTGCGGGCTGATAGGGCCGGGAGCGGCCGCGCCGCGAGCAGCGGAGCGCAGTGAACTGAAGGGATCGGGAGAGGGAGGCGGCCATGTCCGGTCCCACGCCACAGCCGCGGCCGCACTCAGCCGAGCCGGGCCGGGTTGGGCTGGTGGCGGAGCCTGCGGCGGTCTCGGCCGTCGCCTCCCCCCGCCTAGAGAACGGGAAAATGGCGGCGGCAGCGGCCCGGGACCAAATGGCGGCGCTGGCGGCCGGGGGGCAGCGGGGGGCTGAGGCGGGCCCTGAGGCGCGGAGCCGCCGCCCCGGGGGCAGTGCCGGGGGCCGGGGCAGGGCTGGAATGGCCGCTGCCTCCCGTGGCTGGCTCCCCTGTGCCGCGGTTCCCCGCTTTCCCGGGGTGCTACCGGGCCTCGGGAGCGCTGCGCAGAAAGAAATGTGAAAGGGGGAACGGGGCGGCAAAAGAGGGAAAAACTTGGAAATTATCAAACCTTGGCTCCCTTTGGAGGGCAGGGGGGCGTGCGGGTTTTTGGTGGGTTGGTTGGTTGGTTTGGTTGTTTTTTTGTTTGCTATCTCTGTTTTAAATTCCCTTCCCCTTGCCTCGCTGTTTGTGACAAAATGCCACCTGCACGAGTGTGTTTAAATCTCCCGATTTCCCCTCGCTGGGGCTGCGGTTGAGGGATCCTGAGCTTGTGGCTTTATCTGCTTTGTCTCATAATATTTTTTTTTTCCAATGAGAGCTGTGATTTGAGGTTGCTTCGGGCATTCTTTTTAAAGTGGAGTCTTAAATGTGTAACTCTGCCAAGATTAAGGGTTTCGTGTAAAAGCAATGCCAGGCTTTTCTGCTCTAGAGTTACGCTCTCTGTTTTGCCAAAATAAAGGATTCCAGTCGGACAAGCCTTTTTTTTTTTTTTTTCCCCTTCCTTTCTCTTTATTTTATCTTTTTGAGGTCTGTTTATTCTTGGTTTTGCACTTGAGTACTGTGAAGTGTATCCCACTTGTACTATCTGCTGCTTCAGCTGACAGGCAGTATTTGCGAGTATTTATTTACAAAGAGTTACCATTGTTCAGCCCCACCTGGCCATTGTGAGTTACATGTTGAAGTAATCTAGAAAATGCTTTTTGTTTGCCAGCACTGCTCTGGCCGTAGATGTAACTTGGCTTCTTGACAGCATAGTTACAATCCCTTTGCAAAAGCGGGAGTTGCAGGCTTTGCAGTGAGATGGACACATCTCATTCACGGTCTGGTTTCCAGCAATCCACGGGAATATAATAATGGCAACAACTTCACACTTGCTTTCAAGACACTTAAACTTTCTAGATGATGTGTTATGACTCACTGAAAATACTGAAAATTAATTTAAATGCCGGAAATAAAATGTTTTTAGACACTGATTTTTGTCTTAACCACTTCCAGTTCTAAAAAGTGGGTGGATGAGACACAAAGACCTCCAGGTGTCTATTTTGTTTTCCAATAGTCCCTTATTTACAGGCATTCATTCTGTGCTTATCTTGCTTATCTTGTTTGTCAGAAAACAGCAGAGCTGTGGCTTTGTTTGTCAATCTTACGCCATGTACGATTAGGACAACAATTAGCTTTGTACATTCTATTGCATGCTGAATTTCTGCCAGTAGTTTATAAAGGTGAAGTTACTGGAATGCTTAGAAGGAAACTGGACTTAAATGGAAGGAAAAGAATATTTATTTCAGTACATGGTCATATCAGGTTCTTTATGCATAGTCATAACTTGTGCCTGAGAGCCATTTTCTATTGCTGGAAATAGCTGTGTGGATTTTATCTATATATATATATAGTTTGCTTTGTTGTTTTTATTCCCCTATGTGACATTTAAAGCGTGCTCAGTGCTTTTTATTAAAATACCAATGGATGGGCCAGAACTCCTGGGGGTCTGTCACATCTGGGCTGATGCAGAGGAGAACAGTTTGTCCCTGTGCCTCCCTGTATTCCATCTCTGTGATGGCCCCACTTCTCTGCCGGTTCCTGGGGGCTGCAGCCTCATGCTGGTGCAGGAGGATAAATCTGCCCGTGTCTTGAGCTTGGGTGTTTGGGTCCTGTTGGGTGTCAGCCCAGTTTGGTGTCCCCTCTCCGTCCCTTGTTGCAGATGTTAAAGAGGATTTTGGTGTGGTGGATTTCTAGATTTGAATGGAACCCATTTGGTGTGAGAAAAGGGGTTATGTTGAGTACTAGCTTAAGAGAACAGGCACTAGTTGAATGGTAAAAACTCCTGATTATGTATTAAAAGTGTTGATTACATAAGAACTGTGGTGTGGAAAATACTAAACGTTCAGGCTTCCTTTAATCAGATGTATGTGGGATCCTGTAACAACTTGGTTTCCTTTGTGTATTCTTGAGTGAATGCCTTGAAATCCCAGAGCATCCCATGTGATTGTTCCACTTAAATGTCTCAGTAGCCAGAGGCATCCCTTAATAAATTCATTTTTTTTTCTTATTACAGGATTTAGTGAAATATACTTTTAATTTTAGCATGGTGCAGAGAACACAGCCTTTAATACAATTTAATGTAGAAAATGTAAAAGATTTACAACAGCTCACAGAAGACTAGACACAGCATTCAGTTAATAACTAATTGTAATGACAGAATTATGTCTGCAAGGGTAAAAATACTGTTTCTTGGAAGTGCTTGATTTTTACAGCCCACAGAATAATTGGGCCTATCTGACTGATGAAGGTGATTTAAAATTGCAGGAATTTTCTATAAAGATGCTCTTTCCTTTCTGTTTGTAACTTGGTATAAAATCAGCTTTTTGGTTTTGGGGGTTTTTTTTCAGCCTAAATCTGCTGCATATTTCCCAGATAAATAAAACCAGCTGTATTATGTGGCTTTAGTGGAAAATTTCTGTTGAAATTCTATGTTAAATGTTTCGTGTAGGTGAAGTATTTCCTGTTTGTTTGCACATTGAAACCTGTTTAAAACTGTAATTCAACTCTTAAAAAATGTTTAATTCAGTAAATGCACCCAAAAATTGTAACAAGGCAAAAAGCAATTATTACATTTACCCTGATTTCTGATCTGTTATCTTGGAAATCTAAGACTCTGCTCTCTTCACTGCTTTTCATCATGCACATCAACACTCAGTGTACCTGCAAGCCCAGCAGCTAACACCCTCCTTCAGAGCATAAAACACTAGTGGTAGGGTGGTATCTCTAGAAAGCACGTTTTGATTCAAAATATTACAGAAGAGTCTGGGTCATGCATTCCAAAGCAAAGCAAGCTGATTGTTTCCACGAGGAAGCAGTGCATTTTCCAAAGCTCCTTAGTGAAGTCATGAAGAGAAGGTGATACCTTGGAGGTGATCAGGCTGCTCATGGCATAATTCTCACTAATTAAGAAACATTAGCTGTCAATAACTTTGCATTCAGCTTTTTCCAGAGCAGAGGTGTGGATGTGCCATACCAAGTGTGTTCAGTAGACACCTGCACATCCTGAAAGAGCTCTGTGGGTACAGCCTTGTGGCATGAACCCCACTGTCATCCCCTGGGGAAGCAAGGGCAGGCAGTGCAGTGTCCCTGCAGCCCGTGTCACAGCAGCCTGCCTGAGAGGGCACTGCTCTGCACCAGCACTGGGCTTGCTCTGAGCTCTCCATACCCTCCAGGTGGTCCCATCATCTCATAGTTGATGGATCTGCAGCGTATGTGCTCCTTCTGTCATGGTGGAAGTGTAAAGCAGGGGTTGTTATAAGAGCTGGAGGTAGTCTCCTACTCAGTGGAGATTTTTTTTTCCTTACCTTTTGGTCACTAATTCATATCTTGGTGTAAATGTATCTGGAAGGAACCAAGTGTGTATGTTTCTTCAGTTTCTTGTATTTCTGTAGTCTAATGAATAAAAAGTAATGTGCACAATACGTATTTGGCTGTGATGTGACTCCTCGTGTTCTTTGTACTCTGTTATCAGTTGAAGTCCAAGGCCATATCCATTACAGCTAATGGGAATTTCCCAGTTAAATCAAGGATTTCCTAAGTTGATGAAGCTTGGTAATAATTATTACCTTTATGTCAAGCATCTTACAGAGAACATCATTATTTTTCTCTGAAGAGCCCACACTTGCTGTTGGGACAAGCTGCTCTTGGAGATTGGCAAGCCAGTGACAGATCCCTCCAGTTCAGGCAGCTCTCTGAGGAGATGTTGGGAAGCCATGAGCAGCAAGCAGCCCCTTGAGCCATGAGCACAGTGCTGGGAGCTGAGGCAGAAGGGGACCTGCTCAGTATGGAACAGCCTGTGCTGGTGGTGGATCTGCTGCCTCAGCTGTTGGAGTCTATTCAGAGTCTGCTGCAGCTCCGAAGTGCCAGGTAGCAGCTATGGCTCATGGTCATCTTCCTCCCCAGCCTGGATGGGAATATGATCCATGGGCCTCTTCTGAGCTGTATCCTTTCCTCCTCTCACATGGCAAACCAGCAAGGGGGAGAATGCAGATGAAATGAACAAACCTAATTACTCTGTGGTTTGATTGGGGAGCTTAATCCTGTGAACATTTGTGATTCTCAGCACATCCCAAGTAACTGCTGAAATAGTGGTGCAGCTTTCAGTGTTCTGTCAAGAAAAAGAAGGAATGGGCTTCTGCTGTGGATGGTGCTGTAGTTTCTGCTGCTTCTAAATCAGCTTTAGGTGAAGTATATGATTGACATCATGTGTTTTATAAACAGAAATGTGCATGCCTTTCAAGCCCTTGCAGTGGTGAGAACAATAGATGCCTTCATCTGATTGTAGAGATAGAAATCTTACCACACTTTATTCAGAAACAATTAAAGAAGAATCCTCTGTGGCATTTAAGGTAACTTTGGGAATTTTTACTACACCATTCCCTGTAGTAAAAGTTATTCAGAGCATGAAAAAGGGAGTTTTACCCATTTCTTTTGGCCCTCCACAATTCCCTAACTTGTTAATTCCCAAAAAGTTGAATGAATAATGCAAAACTGAGTTGAAGAAGTTTGTTTGCTAATTTAGCTGCAACACTTTGGATTTGTTTGGTTTTTTTCACATTTTAGAGTTACAGATACAGATACCTCTGTTGGTTCTTCCAAATCAGAACAGCAAAGGGTAGGGCAGAGACTGTACAACTCAGCAGCAGATGAATATGGCAAGGAAGTTGCTGCCTGCTACACGTGCATGTGGGGAGGATTTGCTACTGATGGGAGTTCTGAAAGTAAATTTGAGAACCCTCTGAGTTAAAATGTCACCAGTATCTGAAATTTTTGATGTGTTCAGAAGGGTGGTATCACTTTGTTCTACAAATCAGTCACTACATGTGCTTAAAGATGTGCCAAACCTTCATCAAGCTTGAGAGGTGAGAAGTAATTTTATTGAAAGACTGACAGTAGTTTTATAATTCCAAGAAAAGTTTTGGAGTCTTCAATACCAAAGAACATGCTTTCTAATGAAAAATTAAATAATTTCCAGTTGAAGCAACGTTATTAACATTTTTGCAGGGGTTTTGAAATCTGGGTTGTAAATTCCACTTAGATAGGTGTATATGGGTGTCTCTACCTGGTACTTGGAAGTTCTGTAACTTAATTGTGATTTTTTTTTTTTTTAAAGCTATAGTCAGTGATATTTTTTTTTTAACAGCGTAAGTTAAATTGTTGATGACAGTATTTTGGCATTAAAATAAAAGCTACAAGTGATTTTTTTTCTGTTGTTGACATATGAGAAAGCTCATTAAAAGGACTGAGCACTACAAGGAGAAATAGGTGCTATTTTCTTTTTGCAAAGCTCTGCAAAGTCACCAAACCCAGGTGCTCAAAACTGACAGGTTCATTGCAGAGCTCCTGGGTACTTGAGATGCAGTTCCATCTCCCTTGTGCAGAAGAAAAGGTTTATGTTTCCCTGTATTTCATGGGTTTCATTTTTGTTTTGGTTTTTTGGTGGGGTTTGGTTTTGTTTAATTTCAAAATTAGTGGTTGTTTACATAGAAATTCTTATAAGCTTTGGGTCTCTGTAGTCCTTTCATAGTGGAAATGAGATAATCAGAAGCACTTTGTTTTGCCCTAGTTCACTGCCTCACTGTGTGCTGCTTATTGGGATAACTTGTTTTCTGAGTAATTTTTTATACTGGTGATTGCTTGCACCCACTTTTTCTATTGATCATATTGTTTCAGTGTCAAAAAATACTTCACATTTAGTTATATGCATGGAAGGTGAATAAAATCAAATGCTCCTGAATAGGGACTTGGGGACTGTTTAATAGGAATAGTAGCTTTCAAACTGTCTGATGTCACCCTGTGTGATGTATAAATACCCAGGAGAAGTAAAGGCAGCTGAAAGTCTTGAGCTGTGGAATTGTTCACATGGAAGAACAGACAAGACAATGACACTCTCAGCAGGGGCTTGTGCTGGTTGTTGGAGGTACAGGAGGCAGCTCTGGGGTCAGAGTGGCAGTTGGACTGAAGAAAATTAACCTCTGTGTTGCTCTTTCAGGTTTGAGTATGAGCACAGTTGAAGAGGAGTCTGACACAGTGACAGTAGAAACCGTGAACTCTGTGACATTGACTCAGGACACTGAAGGGAACCTTATACTCCATTGCCCTCAAAATGGTATAGATTTGTATTGCATAGTATATCTTTTTTTCTTCTTTTTTTTTGGTTGATCCAACTATCATACTTCCTGTCCCCAGTTTCTGGGAGCTGCTTGGATTCAGCTTATTGTGCTGCAGTTTGCTCTATTGCAGTTTAAAGAAGGATTAATTGTCAAACTAGGTGTAAATCATAAAATTTTGTATGTACCCAGCAAGGGTATAGCTGTTCTGATTAATTTCTGTGAAAATGGGTTCTTAGAGCCAACATATACCCAGATTTCTGTAGACTTAAGGGTATGTTTATATGTAATGGACTATGGTGGAACTTAAACTCTCACAGCAAATGTCTGTTGAAGAAAACATGGGAACTCTACTGCCCATAACTTATACCAAGTAAGGCACTGAGCCAGCTCTGCCACATAGGCTTCTGCCTTTTGGTTTGGTCACTTTGTTAGCAAAATTTGGTCCAGAGCTCCTCTGTTAATGGAAGGTAACCTGCTTATGTGCTTGTTGTTAGATGCTGATGAAGTAGACTCTGAAGACAGCACTGAACCTCCACATAAGAGACTTTGCTTATCAGAGGATGATCAAAGCCTTGATGATTCCACTCCTTGCATTTCTGTTGTTGCAGTTCCAAGTAAGTTCTTGGAAGTTTATTTACTTTTGTAGCAAATTATTCTGCTGGTAAAGGTTAAAAGTAGACTCTTTGGATCACATTAGAATATTTTGTATGTTTTATTTTCAAGTTTTATTAATATGCTTAGGTATTCCCTTTACCTCTCAGAGCCTTGGATGGTTCTGCAGCAAATGCTATCCATACAGTACTGGCAAAATAAACCTGCCTTGCAGGTAGAGGCTTCAGGCACAGGAGCATTGAGTAAGTTGAAGGATAAGACTATGAACAACAACCTACGTGCTCTCCTCTTGAAAGAGTTGTAATGTTTTCTTAATGATCAAACAGTATAGGTAGTATTTCTGTGTTCTGTAGTACTGAGGTGTATGGTCTTTTGAAGGTGGAGATTACCAAAAGGTAGGCTCAATAGTGAATTAGTCTTAAGGAAGTTGACTGCATATTAGATGGTTCAATATAAGCTCCCAAAGGGAGGCAAAACAAGATCTAGCAAGTTAAAATACCAATTTACAGTACCTAAAGTAACTGTTTACTTGGTGGAACTTAGTTGAAACTCCTTAGAAGTCAAGGCATTATAATGTTGAAGCGGAAGGAAAACTGGGGAAAAAGAATGAAGCCAAAATATTTTAATATTGTCCTTTACTCACTGGAAAATACTAAAGACAGAGCTAGAAAGGCATTAATACAATACCAAAGCAGACATCTTTTATTTAGATGTTTCTCTTTACGTCTTAGTTATAGTCAAGTGTAAAACTGAAGGTTTCAAAACTATACTTACATTTTTTGAAGAGGAACACTTGATAATAATTTTGATTATTTTATTGTGTCAACAATAAATACTGAAGAAAACCTTTGTAAAATTTGTAAAATTAGAGGTGGCAATTTATAAAACCTGTATCTTGCATAAAAAATGTTAACAGGGGTCAGGTCTACAACTAACTGGTCCATTCTGAAGTTTCAGAAAATGATCAGAGCTTTGAGGTGACCATGACTGCTACCACGGAGGTAGCTGAAGAGGAGATGAATGAAGGAACTGTTACTCAGATTCAGGTACAATAAAATTTCAAAATTGACTGTTTGTTATACATTTTTATTTACATTTAAATAAAAAGGGAAATGAATGGCATAAAGGTCTTATTAAAAGAATGATTATTTTTAGTATGAAACTAATATATTTCACCACAAATCTTGTGTGTAAAATGTTGTTCTATTAAAATGCAATCAAAACATTTTATATCTGAAAGATATGATTTGTGTTGGCACTGTAACTGCTCTTTGGGCAGTAAGTTACAGATGTGACCCTCCACTATAATTACTTGCTTTGTGATGATCTGCATAGAGTTTGTTATTGCTGTCATTCTTTGATTATAAATTAAGCTTTATAACAAGCTATGCTTTATCTTGTCACCAGTCCTAATAGTTATATACAGTTCTTACTGTGGTGTACCATGTTTAAAAGTTCTAGGTTGGGGATGCTGGACATAGTCCTCTTTCCACCAAAGCTGGTGAGACTCTTCAGTTTACATCAGACAGGATGAAGAATGTTACCTATTTCTTACAACATCTATATGTTAAGATGCTAAATCTTACTCTGATTTTTTAAGAAAGGTGAATGTATTTTTAATGCTATATCTAAAAAGTGGCACTTTCTGAGCAGTCAGCAGGGGAACTATGTGTACTGGTTTCATTCTTTTTCAAATTATGCCTCCATGGTAAAT
Organism: Ceyx cyanopectus; assembly: GCA_013401355.1. Classification (NCBI taxonomy): domain Eukaryota; kingdom Metazoa; phylum Chordata; class Aves; order Coraciiformes; family Alcedinidae; genus Ceyx; species Ceyx cyanopectus. The sequence continues at coordinate 10,412 of VYZU01065658.1, read as the reverse complement.
GCAAAGGTGATGGAAAGAACTAAAGATCTTACTGGATGATTTCATATTGGTCTTTTCAAGATTCTTCAGAATGAACACCTGGATGAAATCTCCCCAATGGGCAATGAAGAAGTGTCAGCTGTCAGTCAAGCCTGGTTCACAACCAAAGAGGATAAGGATTCTCTAACAAATAAAGGTAGGAAATTTCAAATGCAGTTCTCCTATGCTGTAAAAAGGTAACATACTCCAGATGCCTCAGAACATTTTGCAGGTTGCATGACAAAATCTCTGGTCTGGCTTTTTCAGTGGAGATATTTGTGAAGACTGATTGTAAAATGCTGAGACATCTCATACAATCCCCCATCTCTTCACCATCCCCCTTACACTGGTATGCAAGAAGCAAGTTAAAACTCCAGATCCTGTGGGGAGGAGGAGAGGCCATGCTTGCAGTGGTGACAGGGATCATGCTGGAGAACTGCAGCAGGGAGCAGGTGTCAGCACAGCTGGGGCAGACACAGTTTGCTCTGTTTCTACCTGGTGAGGAGATGGGCAGCTGCAGTCAAAGGGGGCACACTAGGAAAAGATAACCTGTGCTCAGCTTAATCCATCTTCCTCTGAGTAGGGCTTGTTAGTCTGGCTACTGTGGTGTGATTCATATTAAACTGTCTAGAATAGGTTGCTTCAGAAGCAGAGGGATTATGCAGACCAGGGTCTACTGAAATAATCACCACCACTCCTAAAGCTGCCACTCCATTGGCATTCCTCCCTTTCAAAACAGATCTGTGCAACTTTAGAGCCTTGTTGTGTCTTTTTTTTTTTCCTGGGGAGGTGCCTTTCTAAAGCTAGTGACACAACTTAAGTGTCAAATGAAGACATGTTGTCTCTCCAGATTCCTCAGTCTCTCTGCTGTTTTTCTTACCCTGACTTTACCTCTTTCTAGGGAAAAAAAAATCTTTTTCAGTCAGTGCAAAGCAACTCCATTTCCTATTAGAAAACTTTATGGAAAAACAAGAAAGTGATGGTTTTCTCTCACAGAAGCAGTCTCTTACCAAGGGAGTTGTACTCCAGAGAGCTGTGTACTGCTGAGTCAGTGAAAAAATGTGGGTGAGGCAAACAGAACCTGGGGGTTGGGTATGGAGAATTCAGAGCAAGGGAGCTGAGCAACTTTGTCAGTTGCCTACAGTCAGAAACCTACTGCATTTGTAGCTGTCTCATGGGCACAGTGACCATAGTGGCTTTAGTGTCTCACTTGATAGTGACCATTTATCACAAGTGGCATTTACTGTTGTGAAAGCACAAGGATGCTCAATATAGTGATTCTAATTAAGAGACTAACAATTTGAGGAAAACATTCTAAATAAAATAAGCAGAAAAAAATACTTGAGAATCCATACTAGCTGAACTGCCACTGTTCTCCATGTGTTGTCACAGAGATCAGCTGTGGAGGAATGCACAAAGGTACATGTCTCTTTTACAGGAGCTAGGAGTTTGACACATGTTGCCTAAGCTCATCATTTTTCAGCAGTCTCCCCCTTTAAATGCTTTCCTTGGAGACCCATGGGCAGGTTACAATAATCTTGACACTGAATGTGCAAATATGTGAAATGCAGAATATTCTTCCTTTGTTAAAATAGTTGGCTATTCCAGTTTATTCCATGTAAGGAGTAGCAGTGTTCCTTGAAGTCAGTTCAGGTGCTTAGACAGAGGTGTAAATCACAGCTACAGTAGCAGATGATTGTTCTGTCTCTGGCTTTGGAAGAAGAGATTGAAGCTGTCAGGCACAGGGGAAGAGTTTTCTCTCATCAGTTCCAACAGAATTAGCAATAATGCCTGTACTTTTCATTATAATTGGATTTGAGTAAACAGTCTCTTCGGTGTGTTCTGCCTCTCAGCACTGGTAATTAGCAGGCTGAGAAGGAAGTACCCTGATTTTTCTGAGCAGAGATGGGCAGGTAGCCAGCACACACCAGTATGCAAACTGGGTCACCAGCATAATCTTAATTATAAGTGATCATTAACATTATGTATGAGCATGAGGGAAGAAAAAGAGGAATCTATATATAAACTTATAGTAGAAATCTTTTAGTATTTATTGATGGACCTCAGGCTTAAAATGTTTGTTTGAATAACATAGATTGGTTTTGCTTTTAAAGCTTAGCTGGAGCATTGTGGTTACTGAGGGCATAGGCAGAGGTGAAACATGATGTTTGTTTCTATTTGTTTGACACTTTTATTTGGGAAATAAAACACTCACCATGAGTCCTTATCTTGATGGTGACCAATGGGCTCTATTCCCAGTGCAAAAAAAAAAAGAGAGATAGGGAACAGTTTGTTGCCAGTTTCTCAAGTAATACTGCAAGTCACATTTTAGTCTCACCCAGCTTCTGGAATCATTGGAGTGCATGGAAATTTCAGCTGTCAGTTTAAAGAGAAATTTTCTATTTGTAGCTGAAGAGAGAGCCTGAAAATGTGACTTGACAGCACAGAGAGGAATTTGTGTTCTGTTCTAAGAAGATTAGTGTCTTTGAAGAGGGGTCTGACTCACGTTATTTGAACATTAATTGATGGTTACTAGGGATTGTTTATCAGTCATGAAATAACATCTGTTTAAAATTAATTCCAGTTAAAATAGCTAAAATTACTCCCTTTTTTGTTAATTGCAGTCATGATATTTCTGTTCTTGCAGTTTTGTTTACTCTCACTTCAGTAATTAGTTTGTTATTTCTATTTTCAGGCCATAAGTGGAAGCAAGGGATGTGGTCAAAGGAAGAAATTGACATTTTGATGAGTAACATTGAGCGTTATTTAAAGGTATGTGTTAGTTATCTGACAGGGATGTGGTGATGCAGCTCCTGCTAGAAAACAGCTTTCTTTTTACATGTGAATGAAAGTTAGAGCTTTTGTGTCTACCTGGACTCTGGTGTAAAAAAAACCCAAACAAAAACAACTCAAAACCTAGTGTTGAAGGGTTTGTTTTGAGGTAGCTAATTCATAAATATTCAGTTTTGCTTTCAGCCTGTATGATTTGAGATTCACACAGTTACATAATGCCTTGCTAGGCTTCAGTTCTTAAATGTTCTGCTCCTTGGTTTCTTGGAGACTTTCTCTAAGGTGTTTTCTTGTGGATTTTTTTTTCAGTGCTTTTCCTCAGTACATTTTTTTACAAATGCTTTCTTCTAGGCCCGTGGAATAAAAGATGCCACTGAAATTATATTTGAAATGTCAAAAGACGAAAGAAAAGATTTTTACAGGACAATAGCTTGGGGTCTGAATCGGCCTCTCTTTGCTGTCTACAGAAGAGTCCTTCGCATGTATGATGACAGAAACCATGTTGGAAAGTATGAAAACCTCTAATGCTGCATGGTTTTATTGGTATGAGTAGGGGCATGTATTTAATGTTTGACATTTCTGTGTGAGACAGGAAATTCTAGACCAGAGAGGCCTGGCTCTTCCTAGTCAGGTCACCTCTGCTGAATTCTGGTTGATCAGTCTTTAGAGTAGTTGTGTGAAAGTGATGTTATCCATAACTAGAGAAAAAAAACCAAACTGAACAAAATAAAAGCAAAACAAACACAAAAAAAAACAACAACAAAACAACAACAAAAAAAACAAAACAAAGGTGCAGAGAAGATGCTGGTTTGAATAGACAATTTTGTTGCAAGCATGTATCTGCTGAGATGTAGTTTCTTTCTAGTTGATTGATCTTTGTTTCTGTGCCCCTGGTTTGCCCATCTGGAAAGCAGTGGGGATGGCACCATCCAGAAGTGCTGAAGTTAGATTTTAGTCTTAAAGTAGTTGAAAATTAAAAATACCACCTTGATGCTGTTTTTTGTTTTGTTTTGTTTTATGAAAAGTCAGCCTTATGGTGATGGTGAGCTGAGACAGGAAGGAAAAATAGAGCTGTTTATTTGAGAACTGTTTATTTTATTAATGCATAAATTTATAATTCTGCTCTTAGTAGTAAGATGGCCAACAGTGAGAAATTTTGTTGGCAAATGGGAGGAATGTTAGACCAAATCATCTTAGAAATACAGTAATGTGGAAAATGGCATTTGTTCTTCACACTCTTTTAAAGCAGTCAAATTGTTTCTTACAGCTGAATTTCCTTAATATCTTGTTACTAAATGTTTACTGTGTGGTTAGCAAAACAAAAATGTTTATGCCTTATGTTTTCTGTTTAAAATAATATCTATTTACTTGTTGCTTAGGTATACTCCTGAGGAAATTGAAAAGCTTAAAGAGTAAGTAGTTTTATTAACAACCACCTTGTTTATGTTTAGTAGCTTGAGTAGTTTTTACAGGATTTATTACATGCAGTCACGGAAAAGTGACTGCTCCAAATCTCTCAGAAAATGGCGGTCACTAAATTGAAGAGAAATTAAACATTTGCATTGCTTTTTTAAAATTTTCTAATGTGTATTGAGATAAGCAAAAAGCAGCAAAGTTCTAAAGCAAGCCTTCTGTTGAAATTAGCAGTGTTTCAGATTTTTACAAGCACAGTCAGCATTTACTGTTTTTTTGTGAAAAAACAGAAATTATCTTTTTTTTAGGAAGCCTGAGTAAAGATTATTTCTAAGGAAAGTGGCAGGTCAAGGGTAAAATCNTGTAGTTTCTTTCTAGTTGATTGATCTTTGTTTCTGTGCCCCTGGTTTGCCCATCTGGAAAGCAGTGGGGATGGCACCATCCAGAAGTGCTGAAGTTAGATTTTAGTCTTAAAGTAGTTGAAAATTAAAAATACCACCTTGATGCTGTTTTTTGTTTTGTTTTGTTTTATGAAAAGTCAGCCTTATGGTGATGGTGAGCTGAGACAGGAAGGAAAAATAGAGCTGTTTATTTGAGAACTGTTTATTTTATTAATGCATAAATTTATAATTCTGCTCTTAGTAGTAAGATGGCCAACAGTGAGAAATTTTGTTGGCAAATGGGAGGAATGTTAGACCAAATCATCTTAGAAATACAGTAATGTGGAAAATGGCATTTGTTCTTCACACTCTTTTAAAGCAGTCAAATTGTTTCTTACAGCTGAATTTCCTTAATATCTTGTTACTAAATGTTTACTGTGTGGTTAGCAAAACAAAAATGTTTATGCCTTATGTTTTCTGTTTAAAATAATATCTATTTACTTGTTGCTTAGGTATACTCCTGAGGAAATTGAAAAGCTTAAAGAGTAAGTAGTTTTATTAACAACCACCTTGTTTATGTTTAGTAGCTTGAGTAGTTTTTACAGGATTTATTACATGCAGTCACGGAAAAGTGACTGCTCCAAATCTCTCAGAAAATGGCGGTCACTAAATTGAAGAGAAATTAAACATTTGCATTGCTTTTTTAAAATTTTCTAATGTGTATTGAGATAAGCAAAAAGCAGCAAAGTTCTAAAGCAAGCCTTCTGTTGAAATTAGCAGTGTTTCAGATTTTTACAAGCACAGTCAGCATTTACTGTTTTTTTGTGAAAAAACAGAAATTATCTTTTTTTTAGGAAGCCTGAGTAAAGATTATTTCTAAGGAAAGTGGCAGGTCAAGGGTAAAATCTCCCCTGTGCAGTATTAGACAGATAAATGGTCAGTAAGGCTCCTTGATTTTGACTGTGATTTGGATAGATAAAGGAGGAGGGACTGCAGACCTTACCTCCCTTTGCAGTTTACCAAGGTTGAGCAGTTTGAAGAAAACAGGTTGGCTGGAAGAAAATTCCATCACGTGGATGGATCTATTTGGATCCATTTTTTCTGCTTTGTGTCATTTTCAAGGGGCCTGTGGTTACGCATGTCAAAAGTAGTCATGGCTCTCTCTGTGTTAAACAACCTGCTGTCATTTGTTGGAGGAAAATGATAGTTACAGTTACGAACACGATGGGCAGTGTTCTGCTTCATTGAAATTGTAGGATGCCTGGGTTTTCTTCAGGTATTACTTAGATTTCTCAGGTAATCTGCATACCCACAAAAAAAGCTCGAGGAACTTTGGATGTTGACTGTTTACTATGTAAATGTTCATTTTGTATTTAAAACAATAATTAAGCCCCACAACCTTCCTGCAAGACAGACGGATATTAAGCATTTTATACATGAGTACAAACTTAGCTGGCCCAAAAAGCCTCCATTGGTAACAGAAAGCATGAATGCTGTAGTGTCACAGTGCCTCCCATTCTGTCTTTAATCCTGTAAACTGCTCAGTGATCCTGTTTTTGTTAGATCCTATTCTGTATTTTGGTATCTCCTAAGTGGGTAAGGTGCTGATGAGCTGCTTCTGTTCAGGCTGAGGATCAAGCACGGGAACGATTGGGCCACCATAGGAGCCGCACTGGGGAGAAGCGCTTCCTCGGTCAAGGATCGCTGCAGGCTGATGAAGGACACCTGCAACACAGGTGAGGGGAACCTGGGGTCACCTCTGCCTCTCAGACCTGAGGAGCTTAGTGTGAAGTGTGGGGATGTCCTTAGAATGTATTTGGTACAGGTCTGTCCAGGTTCACTTCCTAAAGAGCAGAACACTGGGTTTGCAGTCCGTTACCTGTCCTACGTTTGAGCCACTGGAACGTATTTTATTGAGGTGGATGAAAAACGACTTCCCCTTGTGTTTAGTGTTCATAAATACACACTGTATATTTGGTGTCAGTTAAGAGGCAGGTGCACTTTAGGAGTATAGTATTATTTTGTTGTGTATATATTTAAAGGGAAGGAAAATCTAGTCAGACCTCAAGAAATTCCTGTATGCTAAATTGTTGCACAGTTAATTTACTGCAGCTAATACAGCTCAGGTAGCTTAGACCAGTTTGCTTTGGTCATTATTTTATAAGGATTGTGTGGCTTCATTCATGTGTGAGAAGAACAGAAAGAAATTTGGCAGAAAAAAAATGGAATTATGCATTTGTTAATCAAGAACAGATGTAATTTACGTTGTTAGTAAGTAAAACTAGTTAAGTCTTCACAACTCAGTATTGCATCTGGAATGAGGTGTTGAGCACTGAAGATAAATGTCTGCTGACATGTTACAGATTAGAACAGGCATCTGCTGTTAGTTAAGTTGCAGGGCTTTTCTGTCTTTCAGGAAAGTGGACAGAGAAAGAAGAAAAAAGACTAGCAGAAGTAGTGCACGAGCTCACTAGCACAGAGCCAGGTGACATTGTCACCCAGGGTGTGTCGTGGGCTGCCGTGGCAGAACGGGTCGGGACGCGCTCTGAAAAGCAGTGTCGCTCTAAATGGCTCAACTATCTCAACTGGAAGCAAAGTGGGGGCACTGAGTGGACCAAAGAAGATGAAATAAATCTGATCTTGAGGTTTGTTATTTTAGTTACTCTTAAAAATTCGTGGTACATGACACTAGCAGGATTCCATTGGGGTCCACTGTGCTGGTTTCTTAGACACTAAAACCTCTAGAACCCTCCAGAAATCACTGCTGTGTTTACAGTTCCCAGAGATTTATTATTGAACATATTTTTTGTGTTTTGTTTTTTTAGTGAATGTTAGTGTTCGTGAAAGGTGTCAGATTGAAAACCCTGGAGACTGAAGTCTTCTTTATTCCACAGAAAAGGTACAGCACAGGCAGCACCCGTGCCAGCTCCCCACACTTTGCCCCACCAATGTGCTTTAACCCTTAACTGGAGGGTAGTTCAGTCTCCCTGCCCGTTCAGTCCTTGGCCTCTCTGTTGAGATGACCAACAAGGGTCAAGTGTGGTGGTGGTTTCTGTGATGTGGATATCTTGTCTGCAAAGAACTAAACCAAGGCTGCAAATTAATTTCATGTAGGCCACCAAACACTGAGTGGATTTCAGCATCTTTGTACATTTGAACTGGCATCCTGGTGGTAACTTTGGAAATCTTTTGCTCTCTCCAGTCCTCCTCCCATTTTGAATGCATTTAACTCAGGCTTTTTAGCCAGTGGATTTTTGTGGGTTGATAGTTTTGGGTGGGAATAAAAAGCCAAGACATACAGGGAATCTAAACACTATTTACAAAGCAATATCCTATTCACTAACTTACTGAAGCTCTTTGACATGAACTCAAAATGAGGAACCTGATTCCATATTCCAGAATGTACTGGTTATAAATCTCAGTATTTCTGTACAAGTGGTATCTGTTTTGGTTTGTCCAGATATCCTTACCTTACCTTGCAGAGATGGTTTTGAGAGCTTTTTTTTTCCCTTTGTTTTTGTTTTTTTCTGGTTTTCTTGGCTAGCAAGAGTGTTCAGTGCTATTGCTTGGTTTGTAAAGAGAACTTTTCCTAACTTTCACAAAAAATCTTTTCCCCTCTCTCACTGTTAACTTCTCTTTCATATGTTCCATGTTACTGGTGAGCTGGAGTCAATGCAGAAATCATTAGAGTATTCAAACAGATTCTGGCAAAATCCAGAGTGCATAACATCTGCCCAAATTAAGTGAAGACTGTCTCTTACCTAGAGAGTCTGATGGGATTGATTAATAGGAATTGTTTAATACTGCAGTTAACTTCATCTGCTTTGGCTAAGAAGCATCTGAGAGGAGGCAAAGATGTGTGTTGATCTTGGTGATCCTGCTCTGGCAGAGGGCTTGGACTAGATGATCTTTCTAGGTCCCTTCCAACCCCTAACATTCTGTGATTCTGTGTTAAAGGATGGATGAGTGTTATTTAGGACAAAACAGAAGTAAATAACATGAAATTAATTAAGTGAAAGTTCAGAGTGAATTTAGGGAAGTATTTCCTTCCCTGGAGATGTGTTTGGGGAATGGTTTTCCAAAGAGAAGAGATGCAAGTACCATCATTTGGAATGCTTCACAATAATCTGATCAAAGTCCCAGTGTACATGTAGATAAGGAGAATAATCCTGCATGGCATGGAGATGGGCTGGATTGTCTAGGAGGTCTAGTCCACCTTCTGTTGGTTGTGATTCTGCTTGACTCTGGCAGCGTGGTGCCCTGGAAGCCCCTGTGGTGGCCCGTTCACTAGCAGGGCATTTGCTGCTGTTGGGGTGAGGAGGCTAGAGCATGAGCCACCCCTCCCGCTCTGGGGACGGTTTCTAACAGGGAAATATTTTCTGTATCCTGCCAGGATAGCAGAACTGGAAGTTTCTGATGAAAATGACATCAACTGGGATTTACTGGCTGAAGGCTGGAGTAGTGTCCGCTCACCACAGTGGCTCCGGAGTAAATGGTGGACCATTAAAAGACAGATTGCAAATCACAAAGATGTTTCATTCCCTGGTAAGGTGCTACCCCTGCACTTCTCTTCTGAAAGCTCCTTTCACAAACCTTGAAGGAATAAGGCTGCATTTTATTGTCTACTCACAGCACTGCTGGCCAAAGAGCACATTGCTCCTCGGCTGGAGGTTTCTGGCCCCTTGGATCTGCTGGCTGAATTGCTCCTACAAGCAATCCTTAATGTTGCAGTCAAAACAACCCAAGCTGCTGGGTACAGCTAGAGAGTAGATTTGCCAACTCCCCTCATTGTGGCTCAAGGGAAAGCACATATATGAGCAGCTCAGCTGGCAGATCTCAGATGATGATGATTTTTAGTATGGAGGGCAGTGACCTCTTCAGGTGGAAGAGGATATGTATCTGCAGCCAAACAGTGTCAGCTCAGGTTAGATCTGTTCTCTTGAAAATGTTAAAATATAACCTGTATGAGGTGCTGAACCTTAGCTGTAGGTGAAGGTAGAACTACTACTAGCTGCATGGAGAGGAGGGGAGGAATCAGTAAGAAGCTCCCCAAATACTTTTCTCCCAGCATTTTCTTGTTCTTGGTTAGAGAAACCTAGTGCCTGAGCCAAAAGGGATTTCAGTCTCTGTGACTCTCATCCCTCCTTTTCTCTGACTTGTGGAGAGGGGAAAAAAATCAAGGAGTTATGTCATAATAAAAGGTATAATTTAATGGACACTTTTGCTGTGTTCACTGTGGTTATATCTTAGTCATACCTGGAGGCTGCAGTTGAGTGGGTAGCCCTGTTACACTTACCACATATTAATAGGCAGTTGTTGCATCAAATAATTTATAATATAAATACACCACTGAGTCAACAGGCTCCAGTCTTTCCTCAGACAAAATGTGGCAACTGTCAGGAATAGAAGACAGGTTACCTGGAGTGGTGGTGGAGGATGCCTCATCCCTGGACACATTGAGAACTGACTTGGAGTACAGCATATATGTTTCTAGAGAGGCCCAAATTTTGAGCTTTTCTATTTCTTTTTGAAAGCATATTAGATTGTTTAGATTCCTTGAGAAAATCCAGAACATTCCAGTAGTTGACTATAAATGTGTTTCATGTATGTGTTAAACTTCTAGTTGATATATCTCTATAAATTGTTAAGGTTCCAAATTCAGAAGGATTTTGGTTACTTTTTTCATCTTGAATGAATCTCAAATGCAGCATTTCAAATGTGCTTCTTCAGCATGCTTTAGCATGAGTGTTCTTTCTCTCAGTGCTGATAAAGGGTCTTAAACAACTCCATGAGAACCAAAAAAACAACCCA
>VYZU01065657.1:11592-27637 GCA_013401355.1 Ceyx cyanopectus | reverse complement strand
TTTTTTTTTTTTCTTTTTATGGTGGTTTTTTTTGGCCTTTCTTCCTATTTTACCCAAAAATTGAGAGCTTGTAGGACATTACCTATGGGGAGAATCCCCTTCAACCTTTCTCCTAGGAGACTTAAAACCACCCTCTCCAGTTTTTAAACTTGCTGAAAGAAACTCAAAGCTGGTTGGACTGCACACAGCCTGTGCCTGGATCCAAGATGGTGCTACCCTGAGACAAAGAGGGGGAGGCTTCTCTGGTTCAGTTCTTTGCCATAATTGTGTTTATTGCCATGAACTCAGTTTCACTTCTGCACTGCACGCTCATGAGATCTGCAGCTGATAGAGTGAGGTGGTACCCCTGGGCTGTGGCTTGCACAGCACGAGCTTTATGTGGCTTTTATCACCATGCTGGGCCTTCCTGTCACTGGAAAAAGGGTGTAAAGCTCAAGGTCCTACCTGTAATCAGGAGTTTTTGTTTGTGCTTGGGACAAACTCAGCAGAAGGCCTGCATTAGGCTCCTCTGAACTTGGCTCACCTTTGCTGTGGGCAGGGTAAATAAGTGCAGCTGGAAAAGGACACTGCTCCCCGTGGGGGAAGTTGAAATGGAGAGGTTAGGAAATGCAGCAGTTGCATAAGTCACAGAAGAGGGTTTTTTTTTGTAATTTATTTTCTTGGTATGGGGTATATCTCTGCACTCAGCATCTCGGGGGAAACCCATGGGCAAGCCCTTGTGTGGAGCTGAATCACAGGCAGGTTAAACCATGCCACTGAATATAGGATGTAGTCAGAGATATTTTGGTATTTCAAGTAGCAGAGTGTCAGATGACTTCAAGAACCATAACAAAAAACAGCAATGGAGTGTTGCAGTCAATAGGCAACACCAGAAAATTCAACATAAAGGTCACTTTCCTATTAAATGTCTGTGTATTTGGTGTTTACTATGGAAGTAGTCACTGATATATATCAAAGCCTTACTTCCAGTTTGGTTGTACCAAAGAATCCTCACAAAATACACAAGTCAAAGCTTTTTCAGGAAGTTTTTGGCCACACCAACCTATCCTCACTTGATAGCAACTCTGGTGTTTTTAAAGCAAATAAAAAGCAAACATGAAGAAAGTTTACTAAGAAAAGTGAATCCAAAAGCCTTGTCAAATGACAAGCAGTAAACTAGTGGAATTAAATAACTTCTTCAGACAATTCATATTGTGTGAGTTGTTGTAGGTTTTATTTCTGTATAAAATAGCTGAAAATTGTGTATTTTCTTCCAGAACTCCAGATACATCCATCCAGTAGGAACACCAACGGGTGATGAACTCAGAACCCACCTACACTTCATCATTAATATCCCAGATGAATTTGATGGGCAGGGTCTTAATTTTTTCTTGAAGAACTTGGTCAAATCTTTCACTCTGTGCCACTGTCATGAGGTTTTTCCAGTCTCCAACAGTGCCTGAGGAAAGAAGCAGCAAATGAAGGTGAGAAGCAGAATATGAGCCCATTGTAAACAGTGAGGACTAGTCATGAGAAGCAATTCCCCTTGCACTGAGTGCTAAGGCAGCTCAGCAATACCCAGGAGCCCACGTGTGGGCTCAGAGGGTAGTTAGTGAGGAAGGTCTACACTCAAAATGAAGGTGACTCTTGCTTGAGAAGTGGGAAACAGGAATATTCTCTTGCCCCTGACACAGTACAACCCTTAAATCCTTCCCTGTAGCTGGCAGGCCTGTTAACAACTCACTACCAGTCAAACGTTAGCCTTTTATTATCCCTAGGTAAACATGGTAAAAGCACTGATGCTGCAGCAATAAAACTGCCTTCATAAATTTAATTATGCTGCTTTCCAGCCCCTCATCCCCCAGCCTGGATGGATAGTGAGGGTTGTTCCCACCCACGTGCAGGACTCTGCACTTCCTCTTGGTTCATCTCCCACGTTTAGTGTGAGTAAGGAGCTGTTGCTTTGGGCTGCTCCCACCTTACCTTTCCGTAGAAAAGTACCCTTGTCTTTCTCTACAAATTCATCTGGCAGGTGCTCATAGTTTGCACGGGGATCCTTTCTCATGTTCTCAAAGGTTGCCTGTCTCACAACACTGTCTGTCTCCTCTGGGCTCAGCTTCTTGCCAAGGAAGTTACAGATCTTCAGCACAGCACTTCTGAGGTCCTGCAATGATGGTATTTAGAAGAGTCTTGGTGATGCAAAGAACCAAGTGCATAAAGCAACAGAGTACTAATTGACCTCACCTTTTTCATTTCTTCATAGGTAAGGAAGAGTATATTGAAATCCTCTGCATGGCTGTACCAGCCTTCAACATGATCCAGCCACGAACTGCCAAGCACTTAGCAAGGGAGAATATTGAAACAAATCAAAAATGAAATACTATTAACAGCTAGTAGTAAAACAGGAAAATTATCAATCATTTAGGTCTTTGAATTGTTTCATTAAACAGTATTTTGTACTAATTTGAGGGATGCATGCTCACAGTCTTTGTGACAGTTCTTCAAGCTGATGAGGCAAATCCCCTTTTGTTTCTAATAATCTGAACTAATCCTAGCAGAAGCAAAAAGCTGCTTCACTGTCTTTGCTGCACAGTGGCTATTCTTAAGGGTTTAGCTCTGCCAACTAAGTGCAGAAAGTGTTAAGAGATTTTGTCACATTAGTTATTAGAAGCTAAGGTTTCTGGTAATTGCTATTTATGGGTGTAATTAATCTCTGTTCAATCAGAGGTCATGGAACAGGATTTGGGCTCCATAGCAAAAACAAGATATCCTACCTTTGCCAGCTAAAAATCTCTCCATAAAAAGGTTAAAATCTGGGACTTCCTCTACTGTGCTCATGTATTTGGAGAAGTGGTAGTAAGAAACCACAACATCCTTAGGGTTCCTGGTAACATAAATAACCTGCAAAACAACAAGACTAGTCTCAGGGATACTGAAGGACTCCATCAGAGCATTTTTACATACAGGGCCCACTAAAGGTGTGAAAACAGTTTGAATGAGACAACATCAGGTAAATTCTGGATGACACAGTGTTGTCCATTTGTTTAGAGGTGGTGGTATTTCTGTGGTTGCAGTCCTTCAGTGCCTGCAGCTCTCCCTCTTCATGGGAACAGTGTTAGAGGGGTCAGTGGTGCTGTTCACTTGTACAAGGCAGCCAGCTTGCAGCAGCAGCTTGCTTTAGCTTCACATTCCACAAAGAAATGAAGAGCTCCTTGTAAATCCCAGCTTGGGTAGTGTGGACAGCATCAGCACTGTGCTCCTGGCCTGGGGTGCTGGTGCCAGAGGCAGCACTCAGGCAGAGTTGGAATTACATGCAAGAGGGATCATCTTAAAAGAAGGATTTCTTATGGGCAGGGATCATTTTGGCTCCTGCTGACTCCTGACTGTGTGAGAGCTGATGCCTCAGGCACAGACTGGGCACCACCTTTGAGATGGGCAGCCTTCTGCATCTTGACTGACAGCATGGGCTGGTAAAAATAGAAAATAGCTCTGGGATGTTGTCCTCAGGAGGTTAGAAATGTTTGTGGGGAGAGGCAGAAGCATCATGCTCTCAGATTGCCTGTTTATTGTACTTCTGATTCCAAACCCCATTATTTCCAAGGTACATAAAATAAGGATTCCTAAACACACTGCAGGAAAATTCAATGAAGGGCTGGTTCAAAAGCTCTGCCTTGAAATCACAGAAAAAATGTATTCTATGGTTTGATAGGAAATAGGAACAACCTGAGTGACATGTTCAAGCAGAGGTGGAAAAGATCCCCCCATAATCAGTATTTTTCTGAAGTCACAACAATTCCCATATTTTCTGACATGCATTCTCGGTGTGATTTCTGCTCAATTTTCTCAGCCTTTGTTGAGCATAATTTAAATTCCATATATTCTGCATGTGAATTTCTCTTTCAATTGTGCATTTCTCTTCCAAACTTCCCTGGGACTGGGAAGAAAATGAAGTGAGCACACTGCAGTTTCCCATCATGTATTCATGAGAAGGTAAGAGCAGCACTGAGAGCTTGCCTCCATCCTTCTGTGGGCAAAGTTCTGCCACAGCTCTTCACTCAGCCATGGAAAATCATCCATGGATCAGAAAGGAGGATGGAAGGGGCTACAAGAATGACCAGCAGAAGTATGAGGTCAGCTGGGAGCAAAGCAGCAATTCTCTGTAAGGTGGCTAAGGCAATTCTTGGGGTGCTCTTAGAAGTATTCATGCCACTTACAGCTTCAGACTGGCCCCTGTGTCCACGTTCTGGCTGTGCTAGCCTGGGCACACCTGTGTCTATGGAGGCTCATGGTATGTTTCACCAGAGTAGGATTCAGAAACTCACTGAAGAGCAAGAAAAGGCAGTTCTCACATTCCCTTTCTACTCACTCTAGTCCCATCCTACTCCTATTTTCATCATGGGAGACTTTTTTCAGACCTAACATCACTGGAATCAGTTGTTTTCACAAGGGGAAAATCAGTGCAAGCATTTGAGCCTGGCCTATCCTCCTGAGATGCACCACCCCTCTCTCTCCAACCGTTCTGTGCCTGAGAGATTTGGCAAAAAAACCCCAAGAAATTGGCTTTAGAGGCTCTACCCACAAGTGTGAAGCAAGTGAGATTTACACTGAGACGTGGGGAACTGAAAGAGCAAAAAGGTAGGATTTGGACCAATTCCCTGAGGCAAACTGGCATGATTTGAAGGAAATGGTAAAAATAACATCACTTACAGATCCTCTTTTTCTTCTCAGGTCTCTTGGAACTAAGTAGTAAGGCAGGTGGGTGGCAAAGAGACGAGGCAAAGGAAGGGTTGCATAGTCCTTATCACTTGTTTTGTACTCCAGCCATGGGGCTCTCTCCATGGTGTCTATATTTTCTGTCCCATTACGGTGCCCTTCGTGAATTATTAAGCTCAGAATGTTCTGGGTCCACACAGTTCCTGAGAAGGAAACCTTTTTATTGGAACTTTGCTTTATTTATTTATCTTTTATGTTATTAAATAGAGTATATTGTCACAAGAAGAGCCTCTGCACAGCTGCAATCAGTTTCACTCTGTGAATATAAATACAACCTCACATACTGAGAATGGTTTAACACTCTGGCTTTCTCAGAACTCTAGTAACACTGCTTCCTTTCCCCATATATATCTATATATATCTATATATATAGATATCTCATAAGCCAGTAAACTTGGACACTTGAGAGAATTCAGACCAATGCAGAAGAGCAAAAAGCTGTGAATGTGGGAGAAATGCCATTCTGTGCAGTTTATAACTCAAAACCATCTTCCAACTCCTTCCTGGTCCAGGGTGACCTATCACTTTGCAGCACAAAACTCCCATTTCCAATGATGTACTCAGTGCCTTAACCTCTTTACCCTTCTTCCTTCTCATGCTCCCTCTCTGCCTTACCTGGAAAGCTCATCCTGGTGCTGCTGGCATCTCTGGGGCTCCCTATCCCCTCTGTCTCCCACATCCCCTCCACACCTGGTGCTACCTGCCACTCATTCTGCACTTCACTCTCTTTCTGCCTTGGGTATTTCACTGAATACCTGAGAAAGCAGTGAATTCCAGCTAGGTGCTCAGTGAGCCTTGGAAAAGGTTGTGGGCTAACAAAACAGTGGCTGTGTTCTTTCAAGGGTGCATCTTGAAGAAACCAAACCTTCCACCACCATCCCCAACACTCATGCAGCCAGCTCCATCTAAACTAGCTGTGTTTGCTTCTTACCTGATTTGGGGTAAGTAGCTATAAATATGTCACTGTCATTGATTTCAAAATTCTCCAGGGAATCTATGTAGTCAGCTGTGGTATGTACACCAAAATATATCCCTTTGTAATTAAATACATAGTCTTTTGATGGTTCCATTTTTAAGCCTTTTTGTCCTTATAGGGGAATGACCTGCAAGAAGAAAATATGAAGTTGTATCTCCTTTCTTTGTCATCTCACACAATCAATCAATCAATCAATCAATCAAATAAACAATCCTGTGCTGGTGAATTTTAGCAAAATACAGCAAAAATTCTGGAAACTAGACATTTAATAAATAATGAAATAATAAAATATAAATAATGAAATTTGGCTTTCAGGTTTTGAAAAGATTATCACCAGGATACATTTCTAATTAAAAAAAATAAATAAAGTGCTTAGGAATACCCTTAATTCATATAAAAAGTGTATGTATTGACATGTATTTGCCAGAAAAAAAAAAAGAATAATTATCATTGTGGTGACTAGGGAAAACATTTGGGGAGGTACACTTTGCTCATGCCCTCTTGGGTTGCTGTACCTGCCATGACTTCACTGTTGGGATCCCACATGGCTCTGCAGCTGACACATCACCCTTGCCCAGATTTGTCACCTCAGCTGATTGTGCAAGGCACATGGGCCAAGCAATCTGAATTTGTGACAGCAGGGCAGTCCTTGGGAGATGAGGGCACTGCTCCCAGGTGTTATCATCAGTTTCTCTCCACCTGGTCCTTTGCTTCCCCTTTGCCTTCCTGCTCTGTGAACTACCCTGGCTGGGAGCCTGCTCCCTGCTCTGCCTTGCACCACCTTGCTGCCTGTGCCAGGCAGGGCCAACCAGCAGCAGCACCTGCAGGAGGACACACAGACATCCCTCAGGTGTGCCAAAGGCTGTGGGCATCCCTGCTCTAAACAACCACTCAAGCCTGCAGTGAAACCTGGTTTTAAGGCAAGCACATGTCTTTCTGAGATCAACAAAACTGAGTTTCTCCTCCCCAGGGAGGTGGTTGAGGCCCCATCCCTGGAGCTATTGCAGGGGAGGTTGGCCAAGGCTTTGAGCAGCCTGGGCTAGTTGAGGGTGTCCCTGCTCCCTGCAGGGGGCTGCACTAGATGCCCTTTGGAGCTCCCTTCCAGCCAGAAACATTCTCTGATTCTATTAGCACTGCACTTTGTACCATCAGACAATAAAAAACCTTTTGCTTTGGGGGATGAACAAGCTCAGAGCTACTGCCAAAGACCTACAAGCAAAGAAATGTGCCTGGATGTCTCCAGCCTGAAAGTGCTGACCCCTGAGCTTGTGTTGACCTCCCTCTACCTGTGCCAGTGGCATGGCCAGGGCAGTGAGAGGAGGGAGGGCTGAGATGGAAGTCAGTGCACTGCTTGTTTCTTACAGATGTATAAATACATCATAAAAATAAATATATCATGCAAAAAAAAAACCACAACCCAACTTTCTCCATTTTCTGTAAAGCCTATTCATGACCTAGTGAAAAAACAGGAGAAAAAGCAAACAGAGATGCCCATACAAACCAGCTGTGCAGCTCAAAACTGTCTCCAAAAGCAGACACAAAGGTGTCTCCTACATCTCCTAAATCCAGTGACCACACACTTTTACTCTGCTTAGTGAGACCAGAACATGCCAAAATAGTCTGCAAGAGCCATCTATAAATTGCTATTTCACCAAGAGGGTAACAGAGCATTATTTAAATAATAAAATTTAAATTAAATAATGCTCCCAGCTCTACCAGGCTAATGATTCCAGGCACACTTACCTCCTCTGCTGCCTGCTGGGTGCCCACAGAGATGTGTGTTATTTCTTCTCAGCCTGGTGAATGTATTCTAGAGATGTCTGAGCTGTCACATTTCCTTTTGAACACGTGAACCCGTGGACACTGTGCTGCTTGGCTTGCTTTCAATGTTTGCTTATCTTTAACACACAGATTAGAGATCTTATATAACTCACACAAAAAAAGTGAAAGCAATCCAGGAAGATTTTGGACACTAAATGCTCATTTTGATTTTTGTTTCTTCTTTTTCAACAGTATTTTTGAGATTGGAGAGGAGCAAAAGTGATTTTTTATTATTATTTTTGATAGATTTTTAATTCCTTTTTCTGTTTTGAGCTTTTGCCCAATCTGGTTCTTTTTCTCTTTTTATTTTTATTTTTTTTTTCACAAGTCTCCTGCCTGCACATACCATAAAATATTAAAATTAATTAAATTAAATGCCAAAGATTGATGATGCCTAAATAACCAGAGAGACTTCTCAGAGGTCAGCATTACCTGAGGGCATGAGAAGAGCTAAATGTACTTCTGATGAACACTGTTCCTGCTCTCTCCTGCAGGATTTCTGTCACTGGCACACTCTGTCTCCCACTTCCACTTCTGTAATTCACAAATGGATGTGTTTTGTATCCCAGTTCAAGCTCAACCAAGTGGCAGGGGGATTTAGAACAGCTATTCTAAAGCACCTACAGAAATATGAACAGGGTGAAGCTGAGGCCTGAGAACTTTTGGAAAGAGTTATAGGGATGGGATCCAAGCCAAACAACTCCCACTGCTCCTCTTCCTTTCCTGGAGCTACATAGTCAAGCAAGTGCATAAAAAACAAAATGATATTTTAAAGAAACCTCTGCCACAGATTTTTACTCTTTATTTGCTTTTATTCTCCTCAAAATAACATTAAACTCAAAACCATCTCAGCCTGTTGAAAGAAAAGGCCCCTGCAGGCTATTTTATGATTATATTATTTAAGTGCAATAGTACCTTATAAACACATCTCTTAACAGCCACCTTTGGTTTCAGATTATCTAAGTCAAAGTACATGTTTAAAGGTAAAAAAAAAAGCAATAAACTCTTGGAATTCACCTGTGCAGCTGGAAAGCATTACATATTTGGTCAATTCTGACAGCACTGCAGATCAGCCATGGCAACACCCATTATCTGACAAGCATTACAGAGGCATCAGTGGTACCAGGAAGGGGTGACTGATACAATATTTTCAGTTTTAAGGCACATTTAGCTGCCTAAGCAAAGGCATCTAGTGCTGTTTATTTGCAGCACACCTGAGCACCCCTTCCAGCTGGCAGCTGCCCTGCTGGAGAGGCAAGACTCACTTGGCCAGGCAGCCAGAGCAGCATCTTAGGTGTAGTAGCTCAAAACCTCCAGTTACTCATCTCAGCAGGCAGCTCCAGTCTCTTAAGTAACACTAATCATGCACAATACAGTCTTTAGGCAACAGTCCATTCAATTATCCTTTTGAAATGTCTCTGAGACCTACATAAAACCAGAAATTAAAAAGAAATAAATAAAAATAAGCACTCAAAAAAAAAAAATAATCGATTTTATTCATGGTACAAAAGAAAGTTTTCTTCCTATACCCCAATGGATGGTCTTGCACAGCCCCCTAAAGCACATGCACTCCACTTTGGACAGCACTATCCTACACCCCACAGCCACTGCTAACCCCAATCCACCTCAGAAACACACACCTGCATGTTCACATCTGGAAAAGTCTGCTAACTGAAAAGGAGTTCAGTAGTAAACTACTCCCTGGTGGAACAGACTGTATCCTGGATTGTCTCTGCACTGTGCAAAAAAACCAGTTGCAGGAGAATTTGCAGAGTCATAATAAATATTTGTTGATCAAAGTTGGTAAGAAATAGAGCATTGGCCACAGGGGCAGCATAAATACACTGACAGAGGTAAACTATGACCAGGCACTCCAATAAAGTAGTTCTGTAGTATCTTTATCCACTGCTTATAGACAGTTAATGATGGTGCATAGTTTGCTCAGGAAAATAAGCAACTAAGAAAATGCCAAGTGTGCCAGGAAAACAGAGACTGCAATAATTAAGAGCTACATATTCATCAGGAGGTGAGAGTTTTGCTTGAAGATGAAAAATCACAGGTTTACTCCAGTGTTGTGCTTCTCCAGAGCCCCCAAGCATTTATGGAGACATGGTTGAAGTCTAGTCACAGTCCAGAAGTGGAATGTTTTGCATGCAGCCAATTCCAGGAGGAGGTAATAAAGGCATGGTTAAGGAATCCTCTCTGATGTTAAGAGCTGAGAAGCATGACAGCGAGCCTAAAAAATGGTGGGGAGAGGGGAAAAAAAATAGAGTATTTTAAATGAAAATCCCACTGTAAAGAACATTTTTCAAATCAGTAGTTTAGGAAGCTTAATGAGTTAGATGTTATATTTCATCTTAATTAAACAGCTTTCAAGACAAAAATTCTAACTGATGTTTTAATATACAAATAAAATCNTATTAATAATAATGCCTAATTCACAGATAAAGCACCTGCAAGCTTCATTAAAGATTTAGAAGGTGTCAATTTAAATCAAGGAAACATGTATATATATGCAAAACTTCTTTGGATTGGATATCCTGTGATGACTCAATGCACAGAAAGTAGCAGAGAAGAAGAATGAAAAAATAGAATAGAGGAAAAAAAACCAACTACCATGTCACCATATGTATTTGAGTATTAAAGAAGAGATGGAGGTTCTCTTGTATTTTCTCAGACCAACTCTTTTCTGAGGTACTTACAGCTTTCTCTTCCAATGAAAGCACCCCATCTACAGCCACTATCTGGTACTGCTTTTCTTTCAAGCTACCCACAAATCTCCGTAGGAGTTTGAGACTACTGCCATCACTGTTGGGTTTCAGCAGCTTCTGCATTTCTTGAGAAGGACACCCGGGGTCAAAGAGCAGCAAACATAAGGTTTTATTCTTCTTCTCTTCTATTCCAACAACAGTACGACTGTGACCTGCATTCAAAACAGAGGTTCAGTATTTTAAAATCAACATCAAACCCATTCCTCACAGCATAATACTCACTGCCAGCTCAAGGAAGATATTAGTTGGAGTTTAGGTAAAGGGCAGATGTCAAAAAGCTGAGAATCTAGTCACACCAAGTTCTTACATCCAATAAAAATTACCAACTTTAATGTAGTACTAAATGGAAAATAAACCCAACCAAACAACAACAAAACACAAGCCAACAAAGAAGTAAAGTCATGCCTTCAATTAAACAAAGAATGAATGTAAAATACTGCTCTGAACTGTAGCACATAATGATAGAGAACAGAAAGAAACCAGCAGGACTTGGTCTAGGTGCCCCTGCTCTGGCAGGGGGGTTGCACTAGATGATCTTCTAGCTCCCTTCCAACCCCTAACTGTGATTGTGTGATACTCACCTTGATGCTGCAGGTAGATTGGTGGTTTGGAAGTACACACTACCTTGGCAGCACCTTCATTAGGTGTGGAATAGTAATGCAAGAGCCATTCAAACAAACGAGNATCAGTAGTTTAGGAAGCTTAATGAGTTAGATGTTATATTTCATCTTAATTAAACAGCTTTCAAGACAAAAATTCTAACTGATGTTTTAATATACAAATAAAATCTTTGAAAAAGAGATCAGAAAAACCCAAACACTCTCCACAAAGCTTTACAAAGTTGCAAGAAAAAAAAGCCCTTAACATCATTTTGGACTGTGAATGCTTTTTAAGTACCTTATATGCCCACAGTAAGTGATTATTTATTTCTTACAAGAAAATATTGTAAGAACATAATAATGATGGTAATAATGATAATAATGATAATAATGATAAAATAAAAATAAAAAATAATANCAGACCAACTCTTTTCTGAGGTACTTACAGCTTTCTCTTCCAATGAAAGCACCCCATCTACAGCCACTATCTGGTACTGCTTTTCTTTCAAGCTACCCACAAATCTCCGTAGGAGTTTGAGACTACTGCCATCACTGTTGGGTTTCAGCAGCTTCTGCATTTCTTGAGAAGGACACCCGGGGTCAAAGAGCAGCAAACATAAGGTTTTATTCTTCTTCTCTTCTATTCCAACAACAGTACGACTGTGACCTGCATTCAAAACAGAGGTTCAGTATTTTAAAATCAACATCAAACCCATTCCTCACAGCATAATACTCACTGCCAGCTCAAGGAAGATATTAGTTGGAGTTTAGGTAAAGGGCAGATGTCAAAAAGCTGAGAATCTAGTCACACCAAGTTCTTACATCCAATAAAAATTACCAACTTTAATGTAGTACTAAATGGAAAATAAACCCAACCAAACAACAACAAAACACAAGCCAACAAAGAAGTAAAGTCATGCCTTCAATTAAACAAAGAATGAATGTAAAATACTGCTCTGAACTGTAGCACATAATGATAGAGAACAGAAAGAAACCAGCAGGACTTGGTCTAGGTGCCCCTGCTCTGGCAGGGGGGTTGCACTAGATGATCTTCTAGCTCCCTTCCAACCCCTAACTGTGATTGTGTGATACTCACCTTGATGCTGCAGGTAGATTGGTGGTTTGGAAGTACACACTACCTTGGCAGCACCTTCATTAGGTGTGGAATAGTAATGCAAGAGCCATTCAAACAAACGAGGGTGTGTACCCACAGGGCCAGTTGGTTTGTGAAAGTCAATGATTTGACACCTACAGAACATTCAGAATGAAAAGAATAAACAAGCAGTTTCTCAAAACAGCTTTTGCACTTCAAGCCCTCTCATCCTGCACCAAGAGTGTTTTGTAAGCACAATTCCAGGCATCAAGTAGTTGCTACTGCTTTGTTTTTTAAGCAAGGAAGCAGGGGACACAATTACAAAGCAGTGCAATAGATACTGTTCAAAACTAAGATTTATAGGTAACAAAGAAACATCCTCCTCTGTTCAGTCCAACAAGAACTTCTGACACTTGCAAAATTCAAAAAGTTCAACTTTTTTCTATAAGTGACACCCATATAATAATTAACAGCTTTTAGAAATATGCAACTGGACAGCAGAAACTCAAGATTCTTCTTGAAAATAAACTCCTAGATAAATTGTTTTTAATCAATGCCTGATTTTGTGCATATTTGGCATAATTATTCACCAAGTTTCAATGACCTAAGTAGTTATTGCATTTAAGTACCTGTGTAAATAGGTATTTATTTAACAGCTTTATGCTACACTAAATCAGATCTGTTTGGAAGCTGGTTAAATTTAAGGGTGGCTTTATCATTGTGTCATTGGCAATTCTGACCTTCAAAGGCACAGCACTTAAATCAGCACTTTAAAATAACAACAAAAAAGCAATATTTACTTTATACTGAGGCTGGTTAACAGTGAATAAATTTCACATGCTCCTATCCAGGCTTTGGAACCATGTAACCTGTTGTTGAAGTGAGATGCCCCATGAGGATCAAAGCCTTCTCTCCAGGCATCTTCTATCATGGTCTGAATCTTTGGTATGCTAGGAATTGGTGTGATACCTGGAACAGAAATGATTTTCAATTTAGAATACTGAAACAGGTTATTAATCAAAAATATTCAGTTTCTTTTGTAAGATGGAGTTGATGATACAAAGATGCAGCAAAAAAAATCCCCAAACAAACCCTAAAGTTAAAACTTTAACAACATGATGCCTTCTCCTCTGATTCTTTCCAGAGCTGCAGTGGCATAACAAGGATTTACAGGTATATTCACCTACTAAGCCTCCCTGTGCACATGAAAAGGTAAAAACCATCAGTCAGTAGGTTGTCATCTAAGGTATGTGAAGCAAATAGGCAGCATTTTGTGGAATACCTCCCAAGCAGTCATTATACAAGCTGTTCTGCAGCAGTGAGGAAAGGAGCATCTGGAAATTCCTGTATCCACAGCCCCAGCCTCTGTCACCCCAAGATGAGTGGAAGTGATCTGTTCCTGCTGAAAGCCACACCTGCCTCACATCTTTGCTTTCATTCTGATAGTACTTGCACAAAGCTTCAATGATTCCTGAAAGAAGAGCAAATATAAAGTTTATCTGTAAAATTAACTGCAAAAATGGCCAGAAAAAGAGTATTTTCCCCAGTTTGGAACAGACACAGATTAAACCAATTTATTTTAAAGCTTCTATGTGATCCTCTGTTACATCTAGAGCCCAAATCACAAAAGTAAATGTGGCACCTGTTGAATTTCAATGGTCTTTACTTCAGTAAATGCATGTGCACTGAAGCTTTATGGATTCAAGCTGTTTTGACATTAATTTACAATCATCATTGTGGAGCAGTGAACAGTTGGGAGCACATGATAAACTGTGATATGCACAGAACTATTACAATGGTGGTCTTCAAAAGTAAGAAAATTAAGGCTTTCAAAAGGGATTTAGAAACACAAAGGCACCATATTTTTGAACTAATAATAAGACATTTTAAAGATCTATCAAGTAGATGTCTACTCCTCTCAGTTCTCTCCTGGATTTCATAATCAGGTGAATACTGTGCTTACCTGGGACTAGCTTAAATGGACAACTAACTGAAAAACAAGATAAAAAGCTACTGGAAATGTTAACAGCTACACTATGGTAGGAACCAATGAGTACTAAGTAGTAAACAAGAATGCACTCATGGACAATGTACTTGTAATAAGACATTTGAATCTTTGATACTATTATAGTTAGGCTCCTAATGAGACAGCTTAGTTCCAAAGTATAGAATAAGAAAAAAGTCTTCAGGTTACTATCAAGATTAGAAACATATCAAGCTTTCATTTTCTCTTTAGTTTAGGAGTAAAATGGTACAAATTGATCTAGATAGTAAGAATTAGGATGTTACCAATATTAAACATCCAATTACGTGCTTTGTTAAAGGCAGGTTTGGTCACTACAACCTAGGTTTAAAAAGTAAAGTGTTAGTTGTATATAATTTCTGCATTTTTACCTGATGTCTTTGTTTTCCCATCATCTACACCAAAAGCCAAACTTTCCATCATGTCAGCTTTTCTCTTGTGATAGTCAAAAGGCTGCAACCTTCCTCTGTCAACTTCCCTTTCCATGTTCTTTAGGAATTGCTGCCTGTAGCCTCCAGAATTATCCAAGCCATACTGCCTCTGTTAAGGATGGAATGCACAAGATTTAAGTATTTGTTGGTTTGGGATTTTTTTATTCACACTTAGTGATTCTGAGAAGCTGAATGCACAATCCACAACTTTGAAAAACAGTGAACTGTGAAACACAAAAACTTCAGATTCACAGCTCAGAGCTCAAGGCCAAGCTTCACTTCTCACCCAGAGAAGCATGCACATCCCTCTGCTCCCTCTTAGGCAGCTTGCCATTGGCACAGAAGCAGTCAAAGGACAGGAGGCAACGAGAGTGAAAAATGAGCTACCAGGGCTGTCAGGGGGAAGGAGAAGGAAGCAGGACCTAGGAGAGGTCACTGGAGCAGGTGAAGGTCTCCAGAAGGAGGGCAGCCAGGATGCTGAGGACCTCAAGCAGTCTGACACGGAATATGCTCCAAACTGCACTGGAAAGCAGAGCAGTAGAGCCATGAAGAGCAGAGCATGAGGCTGGGGGGTGCCTGTTGAGAGCAGTGTAGGGTGTACTGGGAGCATAGCCTGAACCAGCACTGCTCCAAGCACTAAAGCCAAGTGTGCCCAGCATCTCTGCCAGGCTGACTGCAAAGCTCTGGCCTGGTATAGCCATTCCAGGTCATTACAACTCCAAGATACCTGGATGCCCATAGCACAAGTGATCAAAATGTTATCATTCAGAAATACTACTGTACCTGCAGCTTTTTAAATTCTTCCTTCTCTCGTTTCTCCTCTTCTGATCTCTGCCATTTATCTTCTGCAGCCTGGAGCTGTTGAGCTAGTTCTAGATCTCTTCTGTTGCCACCTACCCAGGAATAACATTCCAAAGAGAGAGGACTTGAACAGGAGGTTAACAATGCTTTTTTCATTAAGTATATCATTGATACAACTTGCTATTAGCTATATTAATATATTTGTCCAGTTCTCATTTTAAATCAGGAAAACAGTTTAAATGTTGTCCAAGATTCTATACTGTAACAAGCAAATGCTTTCAAGTATTACCAAGCCTGTATCCTTTCATGTACCTTCTGAAAAGCTTTGTTCCTCCAAGTGTAATTCCACGTGTTCTTCAAGAATCTCAATGTTTGTACAGGTGAGACTGCACATTGGGCATTGATAGAGCTGTTCAGCATCCCCTGTGTCTGGAAAAGAAATGCAGCTTCCCACTTAAGAAGAATCCTGGTTTTTGCAAGTATCACCTCTGTAACTGATATGTCTGTAGTGTGTAGCCCTCAGCACAGGAGAGACATGGAGATGATGGAGCGGGGCCAGAGGAGGCCACAAAGATGCTCAGAAGCTGAATCAGCTCTGCTATGGGGACAGGCTGAAGGAGCTGGGGGTGTTCAGCCTGGAGAAGAGAAGGCTCTGGGGAGACCTTAGAGCACCTGCCAGTGCCTGAAGGGGCTCCAGGAAGGCTGCAGAGGGGCTGTTTCCAAGGGCCTGCAGTGAAAGGATGAGGGGGAATGGCTTTCAATGAGAGCAGAGGAGATT
>VYZU01065654.1:241671-259909 GCA_013401355.1 Ceyx cyanopectus | reverse complement strand
TATTTATGTGAAGGATTTTTGGTGCTCTTGCAATCAAGCTAGTGAATGGAAAAACTTTACAAAGCATGTCTGAGGAGCTACTCTCATTTCTGCCTTCCTTAAGCCTTATAAGTTGTTCGCATCTTGTTCTTCTGACATAGGAATTCTGAACACAATGGCAAAAAACAATTGCTTTCAGAGGCAAAAAGCAAAATTTAACGCAGTGCAGCCTTGCCCTGCTGATCCCAGCTGTTTGGTGGATGAAGACAGTCCCATCTGGTTATCTGCAGCAGAAGTATGGCATCTATTGGAACAACATTTGCTGGTTCTCACTGTGGCTTTTTTTGCCTAATCTGGGTGATTTTTTTTTCTTCATTTTACCAAGTGGAGATAATTTGCTACAGAGCAGCTGGTGATGCTGATTGTATTTATTCAGCATCCAGCGTTGTCCTCCAAGGTTGAGCTGTGAGGTAGTGATTGCTGCTAACTGAAGGCGTAGGATAAGAGAATGATGTGACTGTGCAGCCCATTCAGTGCTGAAATCTCAACTCCTTTTTCCTCTCCAAAGACCTGTAGGCTGCTGACATTCCCCTCTTCAGATGGCTGCTTGCAGCGCCTCTTGAAAAGCAAACAGATCTATGAAACACTCTGAGGAAACAGCTGCAGGAGTCCTGGTAGTTCCCGCGGCAGTGTCCTGGAATTGAAATTTAAATTAATCTGCATGGCATTTTAACTGGCACTCTGTTGATGTACCATTGCCACGATTGTTCAGTGCACCCGAGAAAGGTGGTGGTGCAAGTTTTGATCCCTGGTTGTTGTATTTGTAGGGACCAGCAGCACTAACACGGTCGGGGCTACGGTGAACAGCCAGGCACCCCAGGCTCAGCCCACTGCCATCACCTCGAGCCGGAAAGGGACTTTCACAGATGACCTGCACAAGCTGGTAGATAACTGGGCCCGAGATGCCATGAACCTGTCTGGCAAGAAAGTTGGCAAAGGGCACAGCAACTATGAGGTAAGATGTGACCCCTGAGTGTTTATGGTAAGAAACGTGGTGTTGTCGGATACAGCTGGAGGGCAGCTGCTGTGTAGCATGGACAGCTGCTCCAGAAAACTGTTGGCTGCATCTTTCCTGTGTGGGATCCTATCTCCTGCTGTGGAAGGGGATAACTGCAGAGGAGGCCACGTCGTGGTCCTATAAATCTCCTTCCGGAAGGACTTGTGAACCACGGGGCGAGCTCGTGGGCTTTAAGCGCAGTTGTGTAACTTCTCTTGGGGGCTGGGTTTTCTTTCAGGGCCCTGGAATGGCAAGGAAGTTCTCGGCACCGGGCCAGCTGTGTATCTCTATGACATCTTCCCTGGGTGCTACGCCCATCTCCGCAGCATCAGCTACCTCTCTAGGTCCCTTCCCTAAGGCCATGTGCCCCCCGCAGCAGTACGGTTACCCAGCAGCCTCCTTTGCCCCCCCATGGAGCGGGGCGGGTGGTCCAGCGCAGCCTCCGCTCGGCCAGTTCCCACCCGTGGGTGCCACCTCTTTGCAGAGCTTCAACATCAGCAGCTTGCAGAAGTCCATCAGCAACCCCCCGGGCTCCAACCTGCGGACCACTTAGCGGGGCCTGGACGTGGGGACAGGACGTGGGGCGGGAAGTGGGGCCTGTATCAACTCCTAGTGCTGCAATGAACTGGTGGCTTGTCAGACTGGGAATGAGTTTCTCTGTTCCAACCATCGCTGTCAACTCTCTGTAGAGAGTTTCCCCACAGGCTTTCAAGGGGGAGGAGGATGATCAGCATCCTTACGATGGGACAGTGCTCTTGACCAAGAGGTTCTGTGAAGTCACAGGCTCAGTTAACGCGGTCTTGCTGTCAAGTGTGTCTCTGGTTTGAGGCTGAATCCACACGTGCTGAGGTGGGAGAGCTGAATCCTGGCATGACGCTTTAGCACACTTCTCGTTTCTCCCTGAAGAACCAAAACCAGGAGAGAAGCTGTCCCAGTCCCCCTCCTCTCCCTCTCCCCAGCCAACCCTATCTGGCTCCAAAACAGTGGGGCACACGAATGGACTTGCAGTGCAGCCCATGCTTGATAGGTCATTACTGCTTTAAGTAAGATATTAACAGCTTTGACTGCAGCATTAGAGCAATTGAAATTGTTTAAAAATTTTTTAAAAGTTCCCTGCGGACATGTACTTACCATCAGTTTTGATGTGGAAACACTGTGATATATAAATGTTGTTGGACAACAGTAGTTTAAAAATGAGTGGAATATAGAGGGTTAAAAAAGTTAAAAAGAAAAAAAAATGGGAAAAAAAAAGCTAGCTATATCCTTATACTTATTGGAGACACTTTAACTTTTTCCTTTGTATTTTCATTGTATTAGATAAATAAATGTGAATGTAAAATTGTATAAATTAATGTACTTGAATACTTGTTTGTTCTCCCAGTATGCTTGCTGGATATTTTAGTGCCTTGGACTTCTATTGCTTCTGCAGTTAGCATCGTCTTCCCAGCAGAGCCCAGGAGGACAGAGGGCAGGTTCAGAGAAGGGTGGTGTTGCTGGGACCTGGTGCCGTTGGAAGGGAAGGTGTTGGGGCAGCAGGTGGCAGCAGCGTTCTGGCTCGGGGGAACTTGTCCAGGAGGGCAGATCTGAAGTTGCTGGTGTGACAGGGGCCAGGTGGGGGTGGGATAGAGGGTTGTTGGTGAGGCTAAAACGAGACTAACCGGTATTGTCTTACGGAGGCAGGAGGTCTGGATCAGACGGAGGGAGGATGGAGAGAATGTGTATCTTTTGGAAAGGCCCGGCTTAAGATGCAGTTTGACTCCACCTGCCAAGTGGTAAAGATGTGTGGTCAGGATGTGACTTGAGGGAGAGGTGCCATTGCTCATTGGCTTCGGCTTGTCTGCTGGGATTGCTTTTCTCACTTCTGTTTTTTCATTTTATTTTATTTTTTTTTTCAAGTCCAGTTCATCCAGGAATGGACTGTCCTGGTGCAACGTCCATTGCCGGCAATGGATGTGCCTGAAGCAGCCGGCGGCGTTTCCTCTCTTACTCGGAGAACTTATGGTTTTGTTCACTCTTAACAAGTTTCAAGCTGGTACCAGGACTGTAATTGTCTTGTCACCTCTTAGTAACTGTACTGTACCTTCTGCTTTGGTCATTCTCCTTTTTCCATATTAAAAAAGAAAAAAGAAAAAAAAAAAAAGAAAAATACTGGTTTCCCTTCAAAGTAAAAATAATACCAGCCAGTATTTATGCAGTGCTGCAGGGAGCTGGGAAGGATGAGTCCTGGTGCTTGGAAGGAGCTTGCAGCTCTCCTGGAAGCTGGTGAATCACGGAGGTGTTACTGTTTGAATTGATTTCCTAGGAGTGCCGCTTCCCCGTGGAGCCTTAGCAGGGAGCTTTGCTGCTGCAGCCGTGCTCACGCTTTGTTTTGACACAGCCGCGCTCAAGATCCCTTCCTTGCCTGGCGCTTTTTCCAGCAGTTTTGGCAGCTCCAGGCTGGAGAGGAGCTCCTTCCGTGCGGGGCTTTACCGAGCCGCGGGAGGAAAGGGGAGGAGGCGGGCGGGGCGGTGCAGCGGGGGAGGGAGCGGTTGCCCCGGCAGCTGGAGCTGAAAGGGAACCTCAGCCCTCCCCTCCGAAGGGTGTGAAGGAGATTCCCTAGCGGCCGGTGCAAGGGGGAGAGAGAGGTGTGCTCTGGAGAGGGGGCAGTAATGGAACACGGGGAATATTCGTGGCAGGGGAACCAACCAGCTGGGTGCAGCATGTGGTTATTTAATTTTGATCTAATAAGTTTGAGGTCTTTTTTTTTTTTCACTTAATGTTATGCAAGAACTGGTTTTATTTACCATTGATTTCCCCTCCCCCCCCACCCTCCCTTCCTGTGGATGAATAACTGAAGTCTAGAGGAATAAACTAATGCTACTGAACTGTTAAATTATTTTGTTTAATATTACACTTTGAGTATCTTTTTTCCACATAAAAATCTGTTTCTGAATTACAAACGTTTTCTTTACATTATTTAACAATGTACACTGTAAAAAAAATAAAAATGAAAAAAAAAAAATAAAGTTAATTGAAACTTTGGGCTTCCCTGGCTGTAGCTGGTTGTGTGTTTTGCACTAAACCCCTGCACCGCACCTTCTGCTGATGTTCCCTACCCTCTGTAGAGCATTCAGTGAAGTCACTGTAATAAACCAAACCTGCTTTTGTTGATCTGTGGGTTTTCTTGCTGGCCAGCAGGTTCCAACCTCTTCATCCTCTTCCTAGAGTGGTGTTACCCAGTTTAGTAGTTTATCAGAGCGAAGTGCAAGAAGCCCATTTTAACGAGACCCTTCTGAAAAGCAGTGATCAGTAATGAGCTTGGTATTCTGTCAAAGGCCAAAAGGAAATGGATCCTCATTATGAGAGGAGGATGGAAGGGGAGGGAGAAAGGGTGGAGGATAATGTGTAAGCAGTGCACTTGCTTTTTTGGCTGAGTCTGTTGTCAAACAGCTGAGGAGTGTGCTCAGCTCCAGCAGTTGGGAATCCTGGTGGGAGCATGGCTGGAGTTTCTCCAGCAGGGCTTTTGGGCTTCCTTTCCACACTGGAGCTAGAGCAGGAGGTGCTGCCAGGGCTGGGGCAGCTTCTGACCTGGGCACAGCAGAGTTGTGGTTTTCTTTCAGCTCCCCTGCCCTCTGTGGGGTAGAAGGGAGTAGGGATGGGCAGCTGCTGTGCTGGGAAAGAGAAACTTCTGATACAAATTTTGGGATGGAATTCCTATTCCATGACTATACTCGTAGAGTAGAAGAGTGGAACTGCCTTAAGGGGTCATTCTCAAACAGCTGTAGACTTGCAGGAATTATCTGGTATTTCTAAACAGTAATTGCTGCTGCATTTCTTTCCATTTTAAGAACAGCTTCTGTTATGAGTCATTGCTGTGCAAGGCCTTAAAGGGAGGGGGTAAGTTGTACTGCCTTTGTCAAAGGGCCCAATCCAGGGAGGAATACTGCAGTGATGTCTCTGGGAGGCAGCACCTACACTGGCACTGCTTCCACAGTCAAACCTGCTACTGCAGTTCTCACAGGAGACTTGATTTTGTTCATGGTAAAAGCTTGGAGCAAGCTTGGCTTACAGTAACTGAACGTGTGCACGTTCCCTTCCTGACAGGTAGCTGATTTCAGGAGTTGAATGCATGACAAAGCTGAGGTATGGATTTCTGCTCTGAGATTTCTGAAGGCAGCATTGGAGAGGAGAAACTAGTCCAGTGAAATGGGGAACTGTTCTCTAGATGTAATCTGTCGCAGGTAACTACCATTTGTCCTGTCTTCCCATACTGAAGTCAGTTTTTGTCCTGTTGAGGTGAGCGGATAGTAGAGGATCTTTAAAGGAAAATCCCACCAATTAAGTTGTTAAGGTCAAGTAGAAGGAACAGGAATAAATGCTGAATGCTTTAAATATATTTACATTTAAACTGCTTTAAGAGACTTGCCCAGATAGAGCAGTGATGGCAAAAAAAAAAAAAAAAGTGACAGGAACAAAGTCTGATGTTGCTTTTTGGGGTTGGACTAATCAAAAGAATTTGTGTAAATTTTTCTGCTCCAGATGTAGCTTCTAGTCCTGTAGTATCATCCCCCAGCACTGCACTTCTCAAAAATAACTACTGTAGCCAGTTTGAAATGCTGCTTACAAAAGTCTTTCTTTGTCTTTCTTACTGGAAGGAGCAGATGTTGCTTTGTTCTGAATCCACCTTCAAGTTTTTAATCTTAAAGCAACTGCCTGGCTGTACAGGTGTGGTGGGAGACTCTTAAGATTCCCCTGGTAATAAGTCGGGAGCTGGAACTCTGAGCTTGTTCAACAGCTGTAATCTGAAGGGTGTAGAGCACAAACAGATACATCTGGGCTTTGGTTTTCAAATTTCATGTTTATTTTTGTACTGAAAAGGTTTGAAAGCTTATTTAAAAACAGAAGTGCAGTTCCCATTTGTTTTCCAAAGGGTCCAAAGCAGTGTCTGAGATGTCAGTACATGCAGCTCTGGCAGCAGCCCTGGCATGTTCCTCTCCCTGCACTACCTGGCAGCTCGAACTGCCATCAGAGCCTGACGTGGTGAGGAGGAGCAAGGGGCTCTCACCCTGTTTGTGCAGCCACAGCACAAACAGCTGAGCTGCAGTTCCCTGCCCCAGTTTCACCCCAGCCTCACCCAACAGGTGACCCCAGCTTGCAGGCTTTTGTCACCTGCCTACCCCACTTTCTCCCCATGCTTTACCCCGGGCTGAAATGCAGTGCTGAGGGAGAGAAGCTATAAATTGCATCTCTCAAAGGATTCATTCTGTTACTGTCTCAGGCAGTATGTTATGGGTAACATCAGCTTTGATAGAGCCACAAGCCTAGGGCTGCAGAAGCACAAGTGATTGCTTGTTGGTAGCAAAAGGCATTTGAAACTTGTAGTAACTCAGAATGACATTCAGTTCTTGCTGGTTGTGTTAATCTGCCATGGTGCTTCACCATCCTAGACAGGACAGCCCACATGTGCATTAGACTTCCTCACCTAATTTGAACAGTGAAGGACAGTTGTGTGACGTAGTCCAGTATGGAGGTCATGATGCCACCACCATCTTAGGTAGGTTCTAGCCTCCTTTTCTTCAAGCTTTCCCTTCTCCTGTAGGGGCTGCACTCTGCCAAACAGGGAGATGATAGTGAGAAACTTAAGTTTCTTAAAGCTTTTTTTTTTTGTCTTATTTCTGCCTCTAGAAATGCTCCTCAATTCATTTTCTAACTCTTGATAGGACACTTGGATGGAAAGATAGGATAGTACTCCTAACCCCCTATCCCAGCATCTGCAACCAGGTCCGAGAGAAGAGAGGAACATTTCTCCCACTCCAATTTACTCATCTCCTGGTGCTGCTCTCGAAGTCAAGAGCCATTGGTAAGACAGGACTGGGTCTGTACCTGGGGTGTGCTGGTTGGCATAGCTGCTGTGGCTAGTGCCTGTAGCAGGTGCCTGTGCCAGTCCAGCAGAAGCTCTGTGGTTGTTCAGTCTGTGAGGGGTCCTGTTACGGGTAGTCATTTGATGATGTCCTCGGGGTGTTTCAGATGCCTGGTGCCCAGTTGATGGGTCTGATAGTTTGTGAACATTGATCTTAAGATCAAGGTTCTCTAAGGAAATGTCCCAAAGTTCAGGATCATCTAGAATAAATGAAAAGCTGATCAACCCAAAGATGAAAGTATTGAACTACAATGGGTGGCCACTCTAACAGTTAAACTGTAAAGCATCTTTTTATGTTAGTGCACAGCAGGGGAACTCATGCTCCAGACTTCAGCAATATCCAGGTACCCTGGTGAACTGAGACCCAGAGAGCCACGGTTAAGACAAGACCTGCCCCACCCCTGGAAAGGCTCTGTTTCTGTCGAGGAAAAAGGTTTGTCAACAGGTCTTACAACTCTACTGAAAAGCCTCAGTAGTGGTGGACATAAATTCCTTGCCACTCAAGTGAGATTCCTCTTTCAAGATCAAGTTGTTCTGTTAAGATCACTCATTTGCACTTCTATTATCCCAGCCTCCTCAGAACTCCTTCCTTTACACTGAAGACTTGATTTAAATGCTAATGATTTAACACTCTATTACTCATCAGTTTCTAGCTGACCTGCAAAGAGCTCCTCTTCTATTGCTGGCTCCTGTCCTATTGCTGCTGGAGTGCTGTGCTTTACAGGAGTGTTGGATGTTGCTGGATGGAGGTAACAAAGAAGAGAGTAGTATTAGACATACAGAAGAACTCTTCTGTCTCTCCTTGAAGGACCACACATCTGAAATACATAGCAGCTGCCACCAGGTACCACCTTCTTTTTCTAGAGCTGGTTATGGAATGGTAAGATTCTGGACATGGTGATGGTGACAAGAGCAACTGTTCTACTTTAAAATAGTTTTTAGCCCCTTTGCCCCATCCCAGAGTTCCTGCTTGGCACACAGCTGTCCAGGCTTCCCCAGGAGTAAAGCAATGTCTGTTTGCCTGCAGCCAGCCCAGGGAAGTGCTGCAGCCTCAGCTTGGGTGCAGGTGTTAATGGTGCTGACAACAGCCTGTGTGCTGTAGGGTGGTGGGAGTTTAATGCTGCAACTTTACGGCTGATATTCCTGCCACTGTATGGACATGGGAGTGGGGGGAAGAAAGAGCATCCTCCTTTGGCCTCAGGTGTGTTGGCAGCACCATAAAAAAAAGGCAAATGAAACTGGCCAGGCTCCTGTGTTGAGCATAACATACACCTGCCAGCAGCTGCCATTAGAAGGGGTTTTAACAGCCAGTCTTACCCTGTTTGCTGTCAGGAGTCACTGCTGGAACCTGGTGCTTCTTCATCTGCTCCCGGAACTGCTGCTGCAGCCGCTGCTGGCGCAGTTTCCGCTGGTAAGTGGCATCCCCCTCTGCCCAGGGCTCTGCATGCCTGCCCCAGCCAAGGAGAGAGTGAAACAGGATTTCAGCACTGACATTTTATGAAGGGGAAAAAATAACGCATAAAGGAATGATGGCAAGGAAAAGCCTCTGCATTAGCATTGTATGGCACCTTCTGAATTGGGCTCTGAGTGTAGTTTAAAGGGGCCAGTAGATGCTAAGACAGCTTCTGGAATACTTCTGTACTGGTGCTCTCACCTGGAACCATTTGGCTGTTTCTGATCTGCTGCCAGTGCAGCAGCCTCTGTCTGACCCTGCTTACAGTTCACTGCCACCTCAGGATGTTGTCCCGCTCTTGCATTCTGTCTTTCCAAGCAGCTGTTGTATCTTGCCTTCTCTATGTCAGGCTCATAGTCTTGTCGTTTAGCTTTGACCAAGTCTAACTCAGAGGGTGCCTAGTAAAGGGAAACGAAGAAAACACATTCAGAAAGTTCCTTGATCGAGTTAATAGAACACACAGAAGCTTTTTCTGTACAGTATTCCTGAAAAATCTACTTTGTTGTGAGTGGAATGACTCATTGCCTTTTCCATGTGACTCCTGAAAAAGGAATCCATCTTCTTGGTAGCCCCCTTTTATGTGCTTGGTCCATGGTAACAAGGTCTCCCCTAGCCCTTCTCAAGGCTGAACAGACTCAGCCTTTCATCTTATGGCAGGTCTTCCAGTGCTCTGATCATCCCCTGGCCCTTCTCTGGACTGTCTCCAGCCTGGCTGCATCTTTTCTATAGTGGGGACCAAAACTTAATGCAGCACTCAAGGTGTGGACTTTGTGGATAATGACTCTTCTCATGCTCTGGTCATGCCCTTGTTGATGCAGCCCAGCACCCTGTTGCTCTTTGCCACTGCAGCACGCTGCTCACTCAGTAGAGCTTGTTGTCCACCAAGGCTCCCAAGTCCCTTTCCAAAGGGATGCTCTCCAGCCAGGTGGATCTCAATCTGAGCTGTATCCCTGGGTTTGTATTCCCAGGTGCCAGACCATACCCTTGTCTCTGCTGACCTGAAATGCATCGTCTGTACTAAGTCAGTTAGTTAATCACTGAATTCATGTGCCTGAGTTAGTGCTTCAGGGTGGAGATCCCTCCTCTGCCCATACTATGCTGTTTGAGGGGATGGACACAGAGCTCTGCAGCTTCTCAGGCAGTCCCACATGGGTGTGGCTGAGCCTGTTTTGTTTTCATGTGTGTATTAAAGGGCAAGCCTTTAGTCAGTCCTGAAGTCACAGTGTTACTGAGGAAGGTGGGATGGTCTGGCACTGCAATTTAAAAAGTATGTGTGGCAAAGCAGAGACCTATGCTGCCCTTCCTGGATCTGCTCCTGCAGGCTGAGTCATCTGGTTAGAACCACCTCTCAGCCCTGGCTGGCTTGCAGGGGGTCAATCCTACTATGAAACTCCATGGATTAGTGGTTGCACAAGGCTTCTTCCCTCAATCAGCAAGGTGGATGGGGTACCACCTAGAAGCCTACTTCCCCAGCCAGTACACATCAGGACCTGACAAGATTAATGTTGGTTACTGAGGTGAAACCTCAGTAATGACCAGGATAACCACACAGCCTGCTTGTAACCAACAGTAGAGCTCTAACCAAAGGCTCTCATAAGTGAGCAGGCCAAGGCTGTTGGCCTTGTAGCTGGAAACATTCAGGGGTGAAATGCACTGATATCATAACTTGTATTTTTCATATGAAGCTTCTTGCAGTCCCTGCTCTAGCAGCCCAGGTACCACACCTGATGTGGAAGCTTATTCACAGCTCGTAGGTAGTCCTTGTCTAGGATGCAGTTCCCAAGAGCATTCCCAAAGCACCTGAGAAATAAGAGATCTCACTGTGATTGAAAGTAACAATTCTCACTTGAATGTGAGCAAGATTCTGTACTGATCTTCACTTACCTGAGTGCCCTCTTCAGTCCATCTGTCACTGCCTCCTTTCTTGCCTTTTCTAGGGACAAGGCCTTAGACTTCAGGCCTTCACTGACTCCATAACCCACATCTTCATGGTATGACCCATCCTGCAGTAAAATTGGGAGAATATGAAGTATAAGGGAATACAGCACTTGTTAGATGCCATGTTTTCCCAAGTCTGATTACTTGCAATTAGCTGGTTGTTCCATATCAAGGTCAGTGTTTTGGATGCCACTAGGTTCTCTGGTATAATAGAGTACTCAAGACCCAGAGTCTGACCTGTGCATGAACTTTCATTCACAGCTTCAGGGAAAATCAACTACAGATCAAACAAAAAAAAGCCACTTACCTTAAGCTGAACTTTCACAAATGCACAGACCCCCACATAGAACCTGCCATTGTTGAGGTCAACAAAGTCTGGGGGAGGGAAAAGTTACAGCCTAAATAATACAAAAGTTTTCTTATCTTCATTCAGATCTTATTTTGTCCATTGAGGACACTCATAAACCTGTACCATACTAGCTGAATATGTCCAAGGTGCTGTATCATCTTCTGTAAGATGGAACATGACTTTAAAATATTAATAGTAGTTTTAGAATGATGATTTGCATAGGAGGCCTGGGCATGTGATGTGATACTTTCTGGTTATTAGTGGCTAGAGCCTGACAAATACACCCTGCTACTACCTCTATAAACTTAAAATATATGAAAGAAGGAAGCACTGTGAATGTTGCTTCTCATTCAGCTACATAAATGGTCAAAGCATAACAATATTTTTCAGTTAGAAGGAAAGATTTAAAGTATCAATTTATAAAAACAGTATTTTTACTGCTGTCTATAAAAGTAATTTCTTTCCTATTTTATACTAGAAGTCTCCAGGTTGCACAATTTTGCACAAGGTTTTATCCAGGAAAGACTGCTTGAGGAGCTTAACACACTGCAATAACACCCTAAACCCAGAATCTCTAATCTACCTTATTTTACACCAAAACAATGCTATAGAGTACAGATAGGGCACCCTAGTTAGCAGTCTTGCAAGTCTGAGAGAAACATAAGTCCTGTCTGACATGAAACGCTTTGAGGTTCAAGTAAGTGTACTCTGGGGTCCAAAAATTCTTCTGTACCCATCTGGTCTATTTGTTGAATTGCTTTCTAAAACTGACACAGGTACAAGCTCTTTTTCTATCCAGAACTTAAAACAGAATCCTGTCTCTGAGTTGCTATGGAATTACTTGTTATGGCAGTATTTGAAAAATACAGAAGCCTGAAGGATGTCAGTACTTCCCTGACTGAAGTGGGGGGAAGTGGTACAGAACAGCTGAAAGCCAATGAAGTCACTTGTCTCATGTCTAGAATCCACCAGACTGAGAAAAGATTTCTGAAGGTGGAGGGGAAGGAAAGAGGTTCATTTACAGCTTTGTTTTGCTACTTCAACACCAGTCTTCAGGCTAAGCATAACAGGTCTGCAAACAAGGACAGTACTCCTTTTGTAGGCACTACTTGAGGTACTGAGATGGAAGATCACCTGAATACCAAAGATTATTTCTTTCCAACGGTTTCTTCAGTAAAAAAAAAATCTCAGGGTTAGCTGCTGGCTAGAAGAATCTGCAGAAAAAGATGGGTCCCTAAAGATTAGGGAAATATTGAGAATATTAACTTGATAAAATACAAAAATTACAGGTGATTACGAAGTTGGCTCAGAGCTGCTGGGTGTTAAGTAGTTCAATTGTAATTACTCATAACTGTAGTCACTGAGTGTTCCCACAGAGATCAGAAAACTTGATTAGAAGAGCTAAAGAATAATCACAAACATACTTAGAATAAAGAATTACTATGCCCTATTCCAGTGTAAGATCTATAAAGACAACAGACTGTCCATCATTACCCAATTTATCTCATTCTTACCAACTGCTGAGACACCTGGAAATGCAATATGCTTCTGCCCAGGTTCTTTGAGGTGATCAAGCTGTAGGACAGACACCCCAGTCCTTGGCTGAGAGATATTTCCTTCAGTGCCTCACAGTGAGACAAGAAGCAAAAATTCTTTACCCTTAGGAGATACTTACCAACATTCTGCTGAGTGACTGAATGAGCCCAGCCATTGAAGCCAAACATCTCATTGGCCAAACTGATCACCTTGTGACCCTCAATGTAACAAACCTGAAAAGAAAAGCATATATACATAAAGCATAAAGACATACCCGTGTGCATACATTTATACATGCTTTAAAATGAAGAGGGGTTACATGCATCATCTGACTCTGAGGAAACTCAGGTAAGTTTAAGGTTCAGATAATGTGAATAAAAGGATGATGGTGCAGCTTTAGGTTTACCCTCTTCCAGAAACTGAGGGGGGATTAATGTGACAACAAATATGACTTAATCAGTGGCTGTCAGAGCTAGTGGGTAAAGTGTAAAAGGAAGGTGTGGCTCAGTAAAAGGCAGAATGGATGCTATGCTGGCTTCACACCTGCACATTACACCCCTACTGGGAAATGAAAAAAAAAAAAAAAAAAAAAGGATGATTGTAATTTCTTATTGTATTTTTTCTCAGCCTAGACTGAGAGCTGAGACACCTCTCCACAGGTGCTCATACCTTCTGTCCCCCTCCAGCTTGCCGACTGCTGATGTATTCCGGCCCCAGGCGCTGGCGAAGAGCGTGCTGGACGGCTTGGCACTCGCTCGCTGTGTACTGATACTGCACAGAAACAAGGCAAGACATCATCTCCCTCTGCCCCTGTCAGCTCCCCTGCTTCTAATAGCACTTCTTTATCCCATTTTCCCACTGCAGTCCTCCCAAGAGGTGTGTGAGTTTATAGAGTCGGGATATAACAGACAGGGGAAGGCCTCAGGGGGGAGTGTGCGTTGAGTTTGGGCATGATGCTGGTTTGTTTTGGCTCTTATTCTTCAAGTATACCTATGCAAGCAGTAATTACTGACATGAAGCAATTATTTTTAATTTCTCAGAAGCATCTTTTACATTGGAAAAACTGAGATAAGCCTGGCCCATTAGTATCTTGTTGAAATCTTAGTGCGGTCATAATCCTAGTCAAGGTTGCCAGTAAGACACATAGAAGACTTTATTTTACCTCTCAACTAAATAGTATCTCTATGCACAAAAAGAAAAGTGTACTTAAAAACTCCAACAAACCCAAAGTTAACCTCATTCTACTACCATATACTACTAGGGTGGGGTAAGTAGCAGCTCAGGCAAGCAGACAGAATAGCAATTTCTGGAGTTCAGCAAATTCCCCTCCTGCAGAAGAGGTAATGTCACTGGTAATATCATTAGATAACACCAGCAGCACTGGAAGCCTGAAGTGTTGTCATTTCTGCTCCTTGTCTTAGTAAAAACAAATTTACAGATGTAAAGGTCAAAGAAGCCTAAATGTGTGTTTAAGGATTCAAGCATTAAAATACTTGTGCTGCTCTGCTCTGAGGTGAGACAGAACAGGGATTACACCCCTAAGTATTGTGTCTGCATGTCTTGGCTGCCCTGGCACTCAGCAGAACAGAGGATTTCCAGGAGTGTAACCATAAACACTCCATTTCCCTCTCAGGCAAGAGGAACTGACCTGTCCGAAGCAGGCAACTGAACTGCTGGTGCTGAAGCTGCTGCTGCTGGTGCAGCTTCTGTCATCTTTCCCTTGACTTCCAGGCATCCCTAAAGATAAAACACAAAGACTGAAGATAGCAAAGCTGTGTATAAAGCCAGGCCAATGAGCTGCTGAACTCCACTGCCCAGTGAGTATGACACTACTCTGTAACTGATGACACTACAGCAATATTATGCTTCTCATTCCAAGGAACTGGTGCAACCCCAGTTGGGAATTTGCTTTTTTTGTTGTTTCAGAACAGTCAAAACTATATTTTACTCTTGAATATGTTAAACTATGCAGTCAAAAATGGCTAGTTTCATCCTAGAAGCAGAAACACTGTTCTGGTCTTCCACCCATAAAACCAGTAAGGGTAAGTCTAAATTAAATTACAACAGTGAAACAATTATTTTACATAAAGGACATATCAATTATTCTTGCTAGTAAAAAAAAACCACCAACAAAAAACAACAAAAAAATTCGACAGCATCTGGATCCTGTGTAAGATCAGAGACTTAGAACTAAAAATGGCCAATGTCTGTAGTCCTTATTCTAAATGTTACTCTGGTAACAAAGCAGATTTTCTTTCCTTTTAGAATGCATTGTACCATTCTACGTAAGGAAAAATAATTCCCCCTTCCAGATTCTTCAACACTGTCTTCCTAGATCACTTCAGTATTAATATCTATTAATACTGTGCCAGAAAGCAGAGGCAACTTCCAACAGGTGACTCCTCTATACCCTGACTTGTCAGTCTCCTTGAGATGACTGGTCTGACTCTGCCTTGTGTTATGATGGTATCACAGAAACGATGCAGAGTTTAAACCTACAGAATTGGAAGTTGTACTGAGAGTTCAGCAGGTGGCAGCCTTTCCCAAGCCAGTGTCCAACACTAGCCAGCACTACCCCTCCACTCTGCTGCTGGAGGAGCTTGTGCAGGGAGAAGGAGCTTCTGTGAGCCCAGAGACACGATCTCCTGCTGTGTTTGCATAGTGTGAGTACAACTGGCAATCCATCGCCAGAGCTGCTGTGTGCACTGCAAACCCAAGTCAATAAACACCCGAGGCAGCTGGAGTCTGAGGAAGTCTAAAATCCTCAGCAGACAGTGTCATTTGAGGGTCAGAACCTGCTTTGTGTCGTGCTTCTCTACCATACTTAAGGTTCAGGACTTGTTTAAAACAGAGGTTTTTTTTCTAGTCTCTGAACAAGGAAGCCAAGGTTTACTGAGAGCTTGGCAAACATTTTCAGAAAAAGGATACTTCTTGTTTTGCTGGCAAGTAGGAGCACTGGTAATTACACCTTAAATTCTCCTTATTTTTGGTTGGCTGTAATTATTCATCTCCAGTCCAATAGCTGTATAATTGTCCAGTGTTTATACATTTGCATCTGCTTTAATCAAGAGTTGGCTGCAATTAGTAGTCAATACCTATTGTTTTAGAAGAGAATAGCTAGAAATTAGGATTAGCAGAAGAAACACTTGTGATTTCATCAGGCTACTTCCACTTATAAGCAAAGAGTTAATTGCATTGTGAGGGAGACAACTGTTAAGAATAGTGTGTGTGGTAAGTGCAAAGGGAATCAAAGTTTGAACAGGTTTTTCTCTTAGCTCTAAGCAACCTAAATGAGACCTTCAACATTGTAAGCCCCTGGGGAAAAAAAAATGAAATGAAATAGGTGCATTTGCCATTGCAAAATGTAATCCTTAAGATTTCCTAGACAGTGCTATGTTTACTTTTGGCATGTCTATGGGATGACAATACCCTCCCTGCAGAAACCAGAAAGGACTGACTGGTTATGCTTTCTACTGCTGAGCATTTTGATGAAGTGCCTTCTTCCTTACCTCTTACAAGCTCAGCAGAATCACACAGTGCATTGGTGGGAAGTGTTTCTATTTAGAAGGTTTGAATCCATCTAAGAACTGCCCTGAAGCCTGTCTGCTCAGCTCCTGAGTGTTCTGAACACACAACAAGAGAAACCCATCTCCTTAGGCTGTTTTCTCTCATCAAAGCCTTCGCACGCTCCTCGTGAATTCATGGAAATTCAGTGTCTCTAGTGAAAGTTGGTTTAGGATCATAATTCCCCAGCAATTACAAATCTAATTCTAGTCCAAGGGAGTTATTCAAGGCATGTGTTGCTCTGTTTTAGACTGCATATGTTTCAGATTTTGCCAGTTACTCCTCCAGACGTGTTCCTTAACAGCAGTGTTATGAAGAATTGGCTTCTCTCCTGCACAGTGTTGTTGGCTGTTTTAAAATTCAGCACCCATTGTTACTTTTGCCTTACAAAGGTAAGTTGTTCCCCTTATAAAAGCAAAAAAAAGCAACAGTTGAATTAGTTACAAATTCATCACCAGCACCTTATGAAACAGATTATTCCAAACAATTCTGTTTGAAGTACATTTGCTTTCTAAGAATACAAATCCTACTTAGTTTCTCACGTGACTTCATTTCTTCACTTTAATCCACAATTCTGTATAGAAAATGTTTCATTAAAGGGATTAACTGGTTCTCTATCACAATCTTTCCAAAATGTTGTAGAAGAGAGTCCCTCTCACAAGGAGCTAGGTTTGTAGTGAGGGGTGCTCTGTTTTGTTGTCCCAAGGAAAAGAGAAACAATTTGTCTGGCATTCCAGCTCTTTTCCAGGTGTGAAACACTAACACCTCACAGCTACAAAACAAAGTGAGCTACTTGTTTCAGGTTTATAAAGATGGAGCAAAAGAGGAGAGCTTGTCCTGGAGAGCAGACCTGGCAGAAATATTAGTCAAATATTGTAAATTATTTATGTGAGTACTTCTTTCTAAAAGCCTGTCAGATTGATTTATGACCCCATCATTTATGTATAAGCCACTTTAGTCATTCCAGGAAAAAGAGAGCAGGATTTTTAACTCAAGAGTAATGGTCTGGGGCTTAAAGGGAAAAGCAGCCTGTCCAGCTGTACCTGTAGAAAGCCTGTAGTTTTGCCCAATGCAATTACTAGACAAGAAACGAATCCAGGCTGGAATCTCAAACATCAGAACTCTGCAAGAATTGTGGGAGATTTGTCACAGTGCAGATCATAAAAGCCATGGTGATCACAGGTACAGATGATGCTTCTGGCAGCACGACCGTATTAAACTGACAAGTTGCCACAAAAAAAAAATAAATCTCAAGCTCTCTTTTTTTATTTATGCCACAGGTCATCACTGTTTATTTTAAAATAGAAAATAATTTACATTTGAAACTCACTGTCTATATATATAGACCTCTATTTCCATCTTTCTGCTTCCT
Source organism: Ceyx cyanopectus (assembly GCA_013401355.1). Taxonomy (NCBI): domain Eukaryota; kingdom Metazoa; phylum Chordata; class Aves; order Coraciiformes; family Alcedinidae; genus Ceyx; species Ceyx cyanopectus. The sequence continues at coordinate 242,762 of VYZU01065654.1, read as the reverse complement.
GAGAAAGCAATGTAAAGTATCCCTTTTTTTTAATACTTTAGGGTATACAGATGGGTTTGTATATTACAGCATGCACTTACCTGTACCTTAATTTTCCTCAGAAATTAACTTAAAATTAATTCTGTGCTTCTACAGTTGAAAAGGAAGGTAAAGGTAGTGGGACCTCAGTGTTTGCCAGCTATCCCAATTGTGAGATATTCAGCAGTGATCATTGATATGCCAGTAACTGTGCCATTCCTGCTCTAGTCTTACATCCGATTTACTATAACCTCCCTTACGTGTTCCCTGGGAATAATGGCTAAGGAACTCAAAGCTGCTTTGTGGCTACCACAAAAAGCCGCCGTGGGAAGATTCCTGACCCTCTGCTGTGGCTGCCTGAGGGGAAGCAGCGTTCGGCGATGGCAGACTGGAACCAGCATTCCTCAGAGAATCCGAGGGTAAGTGCGCCTCGCACCAGCTTCGGCGTCGCCTTTGCGGGAACCCTACAGCTTAAACCACCTTTTGTTTAATCTCTCGGTCCCTGCCCTTCCCTCCCGAACCGCTCGGCGCTCACTGGAGCGGGGCTCCAGAGGCCGGCTCGCTGCAGCTCCCGCGGCCGGGGCACCTCAAGCTTTGCCGTGGGGACGCTGCAGGCCGGGCGGAATGGAGACACCCGGGGAGGCTCGGGCGGCGGCCCGGGGCCTGCGCTGTCCCTCGGCCCGCGCCGCCAGCACTCACCCCGGCACGCAGGACGCCCCCACGGTGGGTCCGGCTCCGCTCCTTGCCTCCTCTATCGCTCCCAGGGGAGGGCAATGGAGGGCAGCGCTTCCCGTCCAGTCAGCCTTACCTGGGCCGAGGGTGCCACCTCCGTCCGTTAGCCCGTTCGCGGCTCCCGCCCGGGACGCAGGAGTAGGAGGAGAAAAAAGGGAGGCGGCGCGGCCGAAGTCGCGGCTACGGCGCGGGAGAGGAGTCAGAATTGCTGCGGGAGCGGCGGGGCCTGCCCGAGGCCGCGCCAGCGCCGGCAGGGGGCGGGACAGGGAAGCCCTGCTCGCGAGCGCGCGCTGTTGGGCGGGGCGCCGCGGGGCGTCGCGTTTCGGCGCCGGCAGGGGCGG